>CAUYRT010075801.1:0-27260 GCA_963574885.1 Lepilemur ruficaudatus
GAGCTGTGAGCATATTAAAGTGGTGGTTGTTTTGATCTCTAAGATTTGGGCTGCTTCACTAGGCAGAGATGGGTAGATTAAACACCACTGTTTTGAAGACAAAGAAAACAGAAACTCAGAGAAATTAAGAAATCTGCCCAAGTTCCCACAGATATGAGGTAGCACAGCCAGGATTTGAATCATACACTCCTGAATATATATCCAGTGATATACTACGGGGGCTGGGCCTAGAAGAAAGGATGGATGGATGGAAAGAATGTGAGCAAGTGAATGAAGGGACCGGCGAAAACACCTTCCTGAAGCTGCTTGTTTGCTGTGTGCAAAAGTTAGCTGAAAACAGCTGACCTGTATGGATGTTGTTAAAAGAAATTAGCAAACAGACCTGACCTTTTGCATGAGTCCTTGGAAATAAATATGGGAAGAAAGTTGGTGGGGGAGGCCATTTTCTCCTTCAGACTTTGACCTCTCCCCTTCTCTCGACACATAATGTTTCGAGTAATTATTCCTTCGCTACCGAACTCAGGAGTGAAAAGCTGCCGCTACAATGTACAGCCCCTCAGTACATATCTAGAAATTTGTTTTCTTAAGGAAACTCAAATTGTACCTAGTGCTATGGAGAATGCGTTTGGCTTACTTAAGAGAATAATCTGTTTATGGGCTATAACGTATGTGTATTTACAACCAAACAGATGCTCTTAATTACAAATTTATCTATTTATTGAAACAAGTTGACATAGCTTCTAAGAAACACTTTAAAGTATGTATAGTATGTATTTTAAACATATAAAACTATATAATTTTCTTTCTTTAAAAAATATATTTAGATTTTTATTAATTCACTTTGACTCTCCAAAAGTTTTGGGTAGTATTTCAGACAAAATTTACCTAAGTCGTGCTTTTCTATAAGTTATTTCTTTAGTACTCAGCTAAGAAAATGAGTCAAATAAAAGAGGCATTAAAGACTTTTCCTGACTCTTAAGATCTAGGTACATTGACAAGAAGACGAAATTCTGTGGAAAAAAAAAAGAAACAGTCCTCCTTGCACTCAAGGTTTTGCTGTTCTCATATGGGTGTCCTCTCCGTCCTGCATCTTTTAGGTTTGAAATACAAAACTATGTTGAAATTTCATAAAACTACCACAACTAAAATAACAAAACTCTCTTGACCAAGTTTTTATCAGTCTTCACTGAGGATTTGAGAAACACAAAGCTGGGTCACTTTGCATCTAGAAATTCTTCCTCCTCAAAGTTTCATCATCTTCTCAAGACTTCTCTGGATTTTTAGCTCATTGAGAACCTAGTTTTACAAAAGCTGTTTTCAATCTTCGCTTGCTTTTTTTTTTTTATTTTGATTTTTTTACTTCATTGCCCCAAAATCATGATCCCACAAACCACACTCCCTTATTTTTTAATGGAAAGAATTTTTCCTTTTTGTGGGTGTGTGGTTTGAGCTCCTGACTCCACCTAGTCCCTAAAGCCATGCCTTCTACTCCAATTTGCCCATAAAAACATTTTTCTTAAGACAAAGGGAACTTTGGTGCTAGCTATGAAAATAATGAGTTCATCATTTGTATCTCGACTCTGACCAGTCTAATTCTGAAACTTTTTGGCAAGTTACTTAACACAACCTTAGCTTTCATAAAATTAATACTGAATAACAGCAACCTCAAAATGTTGCTGAAAAGATTAAGTGATATAAGAAAGATTAAGCCTAACGCAATGAAAGAATTTCATAAGCAGCCGTTTCCTTCCTGCTAATTTTCGCCACCCTCCCTCATGCCTTCCTCTCCAGCTAATAAAATCAATCTGGAGTACTTCCTCATCTTTAAAATAAATATTACGCAGAGCCACCAAAGGTTCCTGTAATTTTAAAATAAATTGTTCTCATCCTCTTATTGCCTATTAGCTTCTACCACAGTCTGTAGAATTGTCTCATTTCATACATAATATAGCCTATTCTCTAGGTAAAAATACATGAAAATAGGAAGCTTTTGTTCATTTTATTTATATCCTGTACTCCTAAACCGTTAGAAAAAGAATACAGCTCTCAGAGGCTCATTCTAGGTTACTTTGGTAAATTGACCATGTACAATAATCATGCTTTAGTGCTTGTGAAGATTGTGGGATTTTTTTTGTTTCACATACAAAAATTATACTCTAAAAAGGTATAAGAAAATGTATTTGAAACAGTTAAAATGAAGCTGTCTTACCTGGCGCAAGATATCTGTTGGTTTGATTTTAGGTTTTAGAGAAATGTATACAGATTATTATAATTAACACAATTATAATTATAATCAAAATAACTGCCACATTCGTGCTCTATAAATTTAAATGAAGTGATGGAATTTGAAAACCTTTATGCTTTTACTAAATATATTTAGTGATTTTGTGCTTCTTACATCCATATTACTATGACCTATTTCAAAGCAATCCGTAAGTTAAAAAGTCACTTGAATTAAAGGTGTATGGAAAAAAGTGAGAAAAAGAAAATATAAAAAATAGAGTGGCAATAACATTCCATGAACATAATATGAGTTGAAAATCTCATTTGCTCAGAATCACACAAGGTGTTCAGATGCTAGTGAAATGAAAGAGGAACAGACCTACACAGGTAATATTTCCAAAAGAAGAGATGCTAATCATACAGAAACAGTATGTATGTATTCCTCACCTTCCTTGTGGCAAATTATTCAGGCATTTATTAAATAAATATTTGATGTTAAAGAAATCCAGCTTACATTTTAATTCAAGGTTTAGGGAACAAAACTGCTCAAGGGGGACCCATTTGGAGGCAATTTGGTACTCTGTTTAAACAACATTACAAATCAAAATTTTGCATCAGAACTAACGCACCTAGAAATGTAAAGTTTACTCATTTGATTAATCTTAATGCTAATCTCATGAGGTGACACGTAAAAAAATTATTGACAACTTGATTAGGCTGCTATAGATAATGTAGACAGATATTGCTGGTGTGGAATACTTCCTTTATCTCCTGCAGTACAGGAGATAACTGCACGAAACATTCTTTTTCATACACATTTCCTGAGTTCCAGAAAGGTAGGGCCAGGCATTCTAGCCAGTGGGCAGTGGGCAGAAGTGACTTGTTTTGCTTTGAGCCAAGGCACATAAAAGCCAGCATATAATACTCCAGTTCTCCCTTACTCTCATGATGCGAACCATATCATATGTATGATATATATAACCTATTATACATAATAAACACAACACCGGTACACAGACATACAGACAGACACATATTCTTAATCAATCTTATGTGCAAGTGGTTTTCTTGAGGGTTTTAAAGCTAGAGGACCGTAGATCATTGTGAAGAACTATGAACCCCAAAACCAAGCAAATATGTCTAAAATAATTTTTTAAAATTCAGTTTTTACTTATATCTTTATATGGTTTCTAAATGTATTCAATCCACTTATTCATACATTTTTCTAGACCAAATTCTTTCTCAAAAATTCTTCTATTTGATTTTTTTCTTAATTATTGACATTGATTATTCTCTTCTTAATTGAGGCGCTTTTCTTTAGATCCAGTCACCCCCTACATTCAACCTCACTTCAAGGGTAATGACTTCTGAATCTCTAGTCTCAGGTCGGATGGTTTCCTTGAGCACCACTGCTACACATTCTACTTACTCTTGAGTTACTTTTACTTGTGTGCTACTCAGGATCTCAAATGCAATGTATTCAAAACTGCTTTCATCACACCAGCTCCTTAATTGGATTCTGTTTCTCATTCTATATTCCTAATATTAGTCAATTTCTCCATGACCAACTTGACCCCTTATTCCAGAAACCATAATATCTTTCTCTTTGCCACATCCATAATACCCGTAGCACATACTGTTAATTCTTACTCTTTATTCCTGCTGCTCCACTGCAATTCAGACCAACTTCATTTTCACATGTATTTTTGCATCAATGCCCAAACTGGTTTTGCTACTGTCTGCTGCCATGGCCCTCCAAACTTTTCTCAACACTGCTGACAGGATATTATCACGAGACTTCTTGGTCTGCAAAATTGTGTGAGTCAATTACCATAACAAATCTCCTCTTTCATGTCTGTAAAATCTTACCCGTTCTGTTTCTCTGGAGAATCCTAATACATTGCCTTACCTTCACTTTCTTGTTCATACCGCAGGCCGGGTAATCTTTTGAAGACAAAAATCTTACCATAGCATTGTCCAGCTTGAAATCCTGCAATTGTCATTGCCCTTAGGAAATATATATATGAAGTGGATGGTGGACTAAACTGCCCAGATTCTTAGGATTTGGCTAAAACACTTATTCTTCCAGCTGCCAAGCTGTTGGCAAAATTGACAGCTCAGATCTAAGTCTCTCAGCTTAATGAATCACCTTGGCCGAGACACCTTCCTCCAAAACCAGTGACTATTCAACACAGGGGGTGCAAAGTCCCTGACATTTCACATCAATTTAGGACACCCGCGAGGAGGTATTCTGGCTCCAGAGCTCCTCAACGAATTACATGAAGCGTCTATTGAAATTGTATGCCAGTTCAACTGCTATGTTCAACTGTGTTTTCTTCTTTCACTCTTGCAGTTGTTAGCAAGAGCATTCCCTCCCAAATTCCCTACATGCAAACGTCTGTCTCAGAATCTGTTTCTCCAGAGGCTGGACTAGGACAGCAGATCTCTGTGCTCACTGACTAATTCTTCAACTTGACCTCATGCCACTTGTCCCCTCAAGCACAGAACCCGGCAACATAAGTCTTCTGAAGATTACGTGGAGTGTAATAACTTTGCTGCCTCGTCACTTACTAAATTTCTTACTCTTATCTATCTTAACATCCTACCGTTAATAACAATATTATTTCTAGGAAGGATACATTTTTCAATAGATTCATATTTTTCCATATAATTACCCTGAAATATTATTCAAATTTGAGTTTTATGGTTACTAAATTTGACATTATAGACACTATTAATTGATTTTTCTCTGTTGACACTAATTTTAACTGAAAAATACTCTTTAAAATGCTGAGGTGCCTGGTAAGCTCTGAATATATTCTATAAAATTAAAGATATACTCATTCCTAATATTTTTATGTTTAAATGTGTGCATATTTTCATCTATTTATTTTTTATAGATACTCAATTTTGGCCTCCATTCAAAGTACCTTTCTTCAATAAGCCTTTTTGTAAGACAAATCTCATAAATCTATTTTGCCTGTTATTATTTTGCTCTATTTGAATGCAGCAAATAATAGACCTTCTCAATTTCATTCAGTTCCTCTACAGAATATAAATTTATCCATTTAGAAATATGAACTCCATCAATATATTTTTACCAAAAGAACGTCTGCCTGTTCCCAAATATGTTTGTCAATAATTACAATTCTCTAAAAGCTTCAGAAGCTGAATTGTCCTTGAGCTATATTTACTGAATACTGTGATTAAATGTTTTCAAATATTTTTGAACAAAATATAACCAGTATTCAGAGAATTCATTCATAAAAATTCAATGCCACTGTTGAACACTTACATTGATTTATAAAGTAGTTCTTCAAAGGCTCAAGCATTTGTACCATCATCCAATGAATGATCGACAGCAAAGACAGATTTGGACTGCCATGAATTTTGTTCTTTTTCTTTTTCTTTTTTTCTCATATTCAACATCTAGCTTCTGAAGACCACAGAGATTTTTTAAAGCCTGGGACACTAGTATATATGCACATGCACACTGAGAGTTCTCATTTTTTTCTTTGAAAAAACTTTTTCTTTTGAAAAGGTACAGAGAATTTACCAATATTTTTCACCCAACTTCCTCTAATATTGACAACCTATATACTTACTGCAAAATAATCAAGACAAGGATAGTAAGATGGGAACAATATTATAGAGTAACAATCCTTACCCAATTATCATCAGTATTTCCCCTAACGTCTTTTTTTGTGTTTCAGGATCTAATTTAACCTCCACATTATATTTATTTGTTGTGTCTCCTAATCTAATTTGTCATGTCCATGATAGTTCCTCAATCATTCCTGTCTTTTACGATCTTTACATTTTTGAAGAGGGCTAATAAGTTATTTTGGATTTATCTGAATATTTTCTGATTATATTGATGTTCTGTACTTTTGACAAGAATATAATGTAAATGATGTATGTCCTTCTTGGCACATCATGTCACGTGGTACATGACATTGACATGTCTATTATAGGTGACGACTAAGCCGAATGACTTTTTGAAGGTGTTGTCTACAGGTTTCTCCACTGTAAAGTTTCTATCATTCCTTTTGTGATTAAAAAATACCTCAGGACAGCTGCTTTGAGACTATGCAGATATCTTATTTTCAAGTTTTGCCCACTGATGTTAACATTCATTAGTGGAGCTTGCCTGAAATAATTATTTATGTGATATTTGCTTAATAGTTATTTTATATTTGCCTCATGCTTTCGATGTTTATCAAGTTAAATCATTGTATAATGGAAAACTGTTCATTTTCTTCCATACTTATTATTCAATTTTTATTTTTATGTAAGTATGGCCTGATAAATATTTATTTTATTCTATGGATTATAATTTAACACTACCATTTATTTATTCTGATACTTAAATTGTTCCAGCTTTTGCCTTTAGTAGTTCATTCTGGTTGTCTTCTTTGTCTATTTAACATAATTCCATTCTTTTTGAAACTTTTTTGTGTTTCTGGCACCACAGGTTATTTTTTATTGTAATAATTTATTTAACTCAATATATCCAAAGTTATCATTTCAATATGTGGTCAATATCATATTATCAGTGAAGTATTTTTGGTACTAAATCTTTCAAAACCATTTTGTATTTTAAGCTTCCAGAACATTCCAATTAAGACAGCACATTTGGATGCATATGTGTGATTTTCCAACTTCTATTTATATTAACGTCGATTAGTGGGTCCAGGAAATCTGCTGTTTCTTTCATACAATTGCTTATCATTTATTGATTCTACCATATCTTGTATTTCACTACAAAAGTTCTAGAATCAATTACTTCTCTAAAGAGCCCCAGTTCTTTCTATTGAAGAATAGTGTTTAGAAACCATGATCTAGGCACTAGTTGTGCTCACTGCTACTAGGGCATCATTGGTCCTAGGTCCCTTTAGTGAATTAAGCTTAGAAATATACATATGTATATACAGTATATGTATTTACACACAAAACTGTGCATACAAACACATCCAGATTAATTTCTATGCCTATCAAACTACATATGTATTAGACAGATATATAGGTAAATATAGATATAATTATTTCATGCTGGTTCTTGGGATTCTAATTCAATATCACAGAAATTATTCTAGCCTTTCCTCTTTTATTACTTATAGCTTCTTTCTTCAACGCTGAGAAATGTATTTCTCATTATCTCCAATACATTTAAATGTTTGTTCATACTAAACATAAAATAGTTTCAGACCTGCTATTGCATATACTGCAGAAAACAAATTTACTAACTAGAGTATGTAATATACTTTATGAAATCTATTATCTGTATAAATTTAGAGAGAATATGCATTATGTATCTGCTACCAAAACATTCTAATAACTTATGTACCAGAGCTTCAGGAGAAAGCATAGTATATAAGCTGATATGAAAAGCAGGCAGCTGGATGAATTTCTAGAAATAAACTCATCTCTAAGGTTTTATTTTAAAAGATGACCAGTACCTATCCGATGACTCTTTTATAAATGCACGCAGGTCATCACTTGCCTGAGCTGTCAGATTGAAAGCTATCATTAATATTAAATTTAGCATAACTAGAATAAAACCTTATACTGATCACACAGAAAATGCATATGATTTAGTTTATGCATATTCTTTCACAATTATATTGCAATTTATTCATATTATGAGCAAAGTAATAGCACTAGATTGTAATAATATTCCTAAATGATAATAGTAACACTTTATAATAAGTGGCAAATTACTGTTGCTTCTGCTGGCTCATTATGCTAACATTAATCATGATGAATTATTTTGATATTATCAATGGGGGTGTAAGATATAATACTACCAATATGAGGAGTGAATCATTTCCCCAGCAATTCAGTGTCTTGTAAATACCTCCCTCATAATTTTTGAAACCGTTGCTATTCAGGACATTAACATGAAACAAGAGAGAGAAATTAACATTAATTCCATTGTTTAACAGAATATTATAAATGTATTACATGCTCAGAATAATGAAGCTGGGCTACTGAAAACAATGTCAATCCATCCTTCACTCATCCAGTTTATCTTCTCCTCCACAAAGCAATCTGCAGTTTGTTTTTAACAATGTATCCATTTTTCATTTATATGCAAAATTTCACAAGGTAGAATTAGACACTAACTATAACATCTTTGGAATTGTATTCTAACTGGTCTCTATTATAGGCTAAATTGTGTTCCCCCCAAATTCATATTTTGAAGCCCCAATCCCCAGTGTGTCAGAATGTGACTATGCTATGATTTCAGTGTGTCCCCTCCAAAGTTCAGATATTGCCAACATGACAGCATTAAGTGGTAGAGTTTTTAAGAATTGATTAGGCCAAGATAGCTCCTCCCTCATGAATGGGATTAGGTACCCTTATAAAAGGGCTGGACAGAGAAAGTTCTCACCTTTGGCCCTTCAACCTTCTGCCATGTGAGGATACCCTTCCTCCCCCATGGAGGATGCAGCATCAAGGTACCATCTTGAAAACAGAGAGCATCCCCCATTAGCCAACAAAACCTATTGGAAATTTGGTCTTGGACTTTCCAGCCTTCATAATGGTGAGAAAATACTACTCTCTTCTTTATAAATCATCCAGTCTCAGGTATTTTGTTAGAGTAGCAAAAAAGAGACTATGATAGACTGTGTTTAGAGATTGGGCCTTTAAAGGGATGATTAAATTAAAATAAGCCTGTTAAGTGGCCCTAATCCAATCAAGCTGATGTCCTTATAAGGAGAAAATTGGACACACAAGGAGATACCAGGTCTGTGCAATGAAGAGTAAAGGCCATGTGAAGACACACTGAGAAGCCTGCAAGCCTAGGAGACAGGCCACAGAAGAGAATAAACACGTTGTCACCTTAATCTTGGATTTCTAGCCTCTAGAACTAAAATTAATAAATAAATTTATTTGAGACATAAATTTCTGTTTCTTAAGACACTCAGCCTAAGGTACTTTGTTATAACAGCCTAGCAAACCGATGCAATGTGTTTCCTCATATGAGAAATAAATCTCATAATGTTGCTAATATTAAACATTGAAAAACTTTTTAAAAAATTCTTCTTTCATATGAATAGGTTGTGTTTTAAAATATAAAGATCAACATATAATACACATCTATGAATTGTGGTGTTAAAATGCATCTTTCAATATTTTTATACTTAATTTATCTTACTGTGAAGGAAATTTGTGCCCCAAATACACATTTAGGAATAGTGATAAATTAAGACATATTTGCTTCATTGTTTTTTAAAATAAGCTAGGAAACCAAATATGTTTTCTCAGAAGGAGCTAAAAAATCAGAGTCTGTTCAAAATGAATAATTTGTCATCCAAGAAAGGGAAAATAACTTATAGACAATTGTTTACCTCAGAGTCTTACGTCAGTAATAAAATGGTTTTAGGACTTCATTAGTTGTGGATTGGGAGGACCATTTAATTTACAAATATTGTGATAGAAACCCATATATTATAAACCTGCCTCCTGATACTGAAGAACCTAATTTGTCTGGGATAGTGCTTTGATGTTAGCAATTTAAACTACTTTTGTTTGTATACAAAATTAGTTCCCCAAATTAGGCAAAAGGGAGAGACAACTAATTTATCCATGTCTAATACTGGAATGTTATGACAATGCTAATTTAGATAATCTGGATACAAAACAGAGCCCAGAAATAGACAAGCAATTCCTTTCCGATTGCTGACAAAGACAGTGATAACATCACCCATTCACTACACCACTTAATGACAACAGCGAAAAGTGCTAGACATATTTTTAAAATGATTTAAATTGTAGAGTTACACGGTATCATGAAAATTTGAGCTATTTATTAAAAATATTATATTGCCTTTTTCCTATTTACACAAAATTGAAATATAAATTGACCATATATGATCGATACATAGATAAGTATGAGAAAAGAGCCGTTGTATTATGTATTGAGATAAGAAATGGTATTCCTTCTCCGTGTATCTCCTGGATTCTAAAACATTAACAATGAAAACATTTACATTTTTGTGACTGCACAGCCTTTTTGAAAAGGAAAAAAAAACAAATTAAAGTTGAGTCATTAAATTGCCCTTAGCAAACTAAAGCTGGGCAAAGCACCAGAGACATGATTGATGATAATAGCTACCATTTAATCAGTATATACTTTATGCTGAGCACAGAGATAAACAGATATCTAATTTATTCTCACAAAAACCCTTTGAAATAAATATTATCATCCCCATCCTACAGATTACTAAGTTGAGTATAAATGATGTTAAGGAACATCTGCAGGGTCACACAAATACCAAACGCTAGAGCTGAAGTTACTATCCTGCTCTGTCAGATTACAAGCCAAAGCTTTGACAAATTATGCTGAGTATATGAGACATTCTGCCCAGCTACATCCCTGTACCATCCTGCTCAAAAATTCTATGCATTTTTGCACTTTAGAATTAGTTTAAAATAAGGTAAATTATTCTGTTTTATTTTTCATAGAAAACAAATTTGATTATATAATTATGAATTAAAGAAGACATGAAAGCCAGTGTTTGAAAGCCAAACAGGAGTTAAAGTACTTTGGTTTAGTACTCCATTTTGGTTAAAGTACTCACTCCATTTTAAGTGTACAATTAAAGGATTTCAAAGGTAAACTTTAAATCAAGGGGTTCAAATACATCTCAAATTCTATGATACAACCTATGCAAAGTAAGATCAGTATACTCCATTTACTTACAGTAACTTAACTGACTAAAATCATTTCCTTTTAGTGACTAAATAACTAAAAGTTATTTCCTTTCAGTGACTAAATAACTAAATAACTAAACGTTATTTCCTTTTAGTGACTAAATAACTAAATTAAAAGTTATTTCCTTTTAGTCAGTTAAGTTACTGTGACTAAATGGAGTATATGATCTTACTTTGCATAGGTTGTATCATAGAATTTGAGATGTATTTGAACCCCTTGATTTAAAGTTTACCTTTGAAATTTCTATTGTACTTAACTTTAGAGGAAGAGTTGGCTGTTTTTGGATTTCATATAAAAATTCTTCACCCTGTCAGAGTTTTACAAATATCAACATAATTTTCTGAAGAAAAATGCCACAGTCATGCCCTATAAAAACAACCAAAAATCCTTGCCTAGACCAGTTGCTTAGCAATAGCATGTTCTTAGTTTAGAGCAAAGTGCGTTATTTTATTTTATATTAATATTTTCAATAATGTCCATCAAGATTTTACATATTACAAAGAAAGGTTTGTGACAGCCAGTCATTGGGTTTTGTGATAAGCAAAGACATGATTTTTCCCCACTTCCCCTGTATAACAGGGAAGTGAAAACATTTGAACCAACAAACTACTGTATTTGTGATTTAAGAAACACCCATTACTAGGCTGTTTATAGAGAACTTTTTTTGGTTTGGGCTGTAGCATATCCTACAATTATTTTTTATAGTTTCTTATGGATATTATAATGTGCAAACATTCTTCTCTTTAGAGTCAATTAATTTCATAGATCAGATAGTATAGTATGGTGGATAAGGTATGTAACTTATAGTCAGAAGACATGGATTCAATTTATGCTTTTATTAACTTCATAACAATTTTGTGATTATCAGAGACTTTGTAAACTTGAAATAATAATTAATAATATTTATAATAGTAATAATAGCAATAGTAGCAGAGTAATATTTATATAATATTTGTTACACTTAGGAGGTAGGCTTAAGGACACAGTTATATATATACACACATACATATGTATATTATATTGCTTGTGAAAAGGCTTTTGACACCACAAACAACTTTCAAATATTAATATCTATAGTTTACATAGAGAAATAAAAAGTAAATTTATTTCATGCATTTTCTGCCATATACTGTTTCAAATGCTTCAAGTTCATTAAATAATGGCATAATTCTAATTATATTCCCTCCTTTACATATAATAGAAAGTTTCAATAACTTGTCATGTGTCACAAATCTAATTGGAACTCATGCTCATAAGTCTGATCTACAGCCCAGGCGCTTAGCACGTATTATGACACTTTAAAACGTAGCTGGTCAATGATACGGAAATTACTCAGAAACATAGAAGACCATAACAATGCTGCTACCATGGTTCAAGGGGGCTAGTCGTGCAAAGTTTCCTATCCTGTCAAAAGTGACTACATAAACCTGAAAAAATAAAAATATTTTGAACGATAGAATCCTATTTGTTTCATAGATGCTGACCAACTTGATGTTGCTCAGGAAATAACACCGCTAATCTCCTTTAACAATTAGCCAAGTAATTTATGTCACTTTTCAATACTTTTTCTTAGTTAGAGAATTTAGATGTAGTAAGAACTAAGAATTTTGTACAATGCAATAACAAACTTAAAATAACCCACAGTAAAAACAAAAAAAATTGGAAAACTAGAGATCATAAATGTCATAGATAGAAAATCCCCAAATTCCAGAAACACTGAGTAAGTTTAGTTTAGATCGGCACACTGGGTACTGAAAAGTGATACTGTTTTCATAATGAACAGTGAATAACGAATGTGAATAGGCATTTTCGCTTCTACTACGTGTGAGGAAGGCGAATCAAAGCTCTACAGCAGTTCTATTATTAAATAAATACCTATGAAAAAAAAAATTATGCCAGAATTATAATAAAGTGTTGTAATTAATCTGCTACATCTATAAGGTTAGGATAAATTGAATATCACTTTTTAAAAGCTAATTTTTCCTCAGACATTTGCAAATACATGTACCACTTCTTCACCAACATTCCATTCAGTCTTAAAATCTTTCTTTCCTGCCACTTCACAGATGATAATGTAACTCTCCCCCCTCCCCCAAAATATACGGACTAAATAATACCTTAACTATCATGAAGAATAAGGATAGAGTTCTCATTTCAGTTCACATCAGCCATTGAATTATTTTGAGATCTTACCTTAAGTTAGGCTTTATGGAGAATGTAAGGAGTAAAGCAGAACATTTATGCTCAAGAATCTGATCAGTAGATGACAAGGAAGAACATGCACACTAAGAGGCTATAGCGTACTGCTGTATTTGTGATGGCCACGTGTTCTCAAACACTTAGATGCACAGTAGGACTGTAGGCTATTTTTAATATTGCTCTTCTGAAAACTCCAGTAAATATAGTTGTATAAACTATAATCGTTTTATACATACCTAGAGAAATTATATTTTCTTATTCTGTGAACAGGCTAAGCTAGAAAAGGTAATGTAATTTGTACAGCTTTTAAAGAGTGGTAAAGCGTTTTCCAGAGAGACAAAGAAGCTTTATAGGAATGGAAGAACAGGGTAAGAGAAAAATTTCAAGGCAAAAAAATGTTGCTTAAATAATGTCAGTATAGTAAAGCTTGGCATGGTGGTTAAGAGACTGGACTGCGGAAGCAGATTACCAGGTACAAACTCTCAAAAAAGTCTAAAATTTTGTTGCTGTGTTTCCATGGGCAAGTTATGTAACCCCTGCAAAAGACAGCTTCCGAATCTGAGATTAAAAAATAGTAGTAACTACCTCAAGGAATTGTTGAGAGAATGGGAATATATTCAAAAATTGAAAGTGCTAAGAATAGTACCTAGAACATCTTAAATGGCAACATGTGATTATTATAAAATCATGACAAATATATTTGGAAAATAACAGACATGTGTACCAGCCAGAGCCTAGGTTTAGGTAAATGGCAAAACACGACAGAGGGGTAAAGAAGGAACAAGAGATATAAAAAAAATAGACAACAACCTAGATTTTAAAGTATGTTTTATTCTTTACTAAGGAATTTGGATATTATATTTAATGTATCAAGATACATATATAAACTATATATTTATATATATATGGTTGTTAAACCCAAAGGAGTATGATATGTTTTAGTCAGATAACTCAGGTGATACTAAATTTCAGAGAGGAAAATATGTTGCCAACAATAAAATCAGTTAAACATTTCAGTGGCATAGGCAGATGTTCACAGGGAACTTGACAAATACATAAAACCTGTAGATCAAGGGAAGATCATGCAAAAAAATTTCCAAACTTGGTTATGGTTTTGATGTGGGATGGGCCTCTGCCCAGTGAGAACTCACTGATGATTCTGAAGTTTCTGTTCTGGATTAGTAGGTGCTTACTAATGCTGTTAATGACATAGAGAATGAAGCAAGAAGAGAGATTACTAAATAGTTTTTGAACATGTTCCATTTTAGTGTCTGCTTAGACATTTCAGATGATTTATCATGGGCCTTTAAAAATAGAAGTGTGAAGTCCAAAACAACTTTTAAAACATTTCCGTCAGTGTGAGGATGGTAGTTAAATCAATGGAAATGAAAAATCGAGAGGAGTAGGTACGGAAGGAGAAGAGAAGAGGGCAAGAGCTCTAATGAAAATATCATTACACTTGGAGTCAAAGGGGTTCTAGTTTCCATTTTACCATTTGTGTTTTATAATGTTAAGCACTTATTCTTTCTGATCTTCAGTCTACGTATCTGAAAATAGTGCTAGGAATTTGTCAAAGGGTCATTATAGGAAACAAATGAGGAATACATTATGAAATGTAAACTTCCTAACAAGCACTACTTGTGAAAAGCAAAGTATGGTAAGTGTAGATTCTTTGGACAACGAACGGTGATGGTAAACATGCAACAAAATTGTCTCTTCTGCCATACTTCATATGGTCATCTATGTTTTACTTTACTCTGAGTATATCTGTGAGTAGACATGTGTGTGTGAGTGTGTGTCTGTTTTCTGATAGGAGAATATAGTCAATTTTATTCACAAATTACCAGAATTTATATACTAAATATAAATATATTTATTTGGCATAGTAGTGATATATTGGTTATGGCTTGAATTGTGTTCCTCCAAAAAAGCTGAAGTCCTTACCATCAAAAGGTGACCTTATTTTCAAATAGGGCCACTGCAGTTGTAATAATTTGAGGACATACTGAAGAAGGGTGGGCCCCTAATCCAATGTGGTTTCTGTCTTTATAAGATGATGGCCATATGAAGAGAGAGATACCCAAGCATGCCCTGTGAAGGTGGAGAATTGGAATGATGCACCTACAAGCCAGGGAAGGCCAATGATTGTCAAAAAACCAAAAGCTAGGAAAAGCTACACATTTCAGAGTACATGGCCCTGTTGATATGTTGATTTTGGACATTTAACCTCCAGAACTATAAGACAGTTAATTTATTTTGTTTTAATACACTAAGTTTGTGGTACTTTTTAGAGTAGCCCTGGGAAACTAATATATTAATCATTTATAGGACCTTTTCCAGTATACAGACTATTTTCATATTTTATCATCATAGGAATAAAAATGCAACTTACAAAGAGCAACTGAGTCATGCAAAGTCACACAGTAATTGCAAAATCAGAAATTCAAGTCACATTTCATGACTCTCTGAACTAATAGGAAGAGAATCACAAAATAGGCATTGGTAAACTTATTTAAGAACTTAACCATAATTTATATAGGAAATTTTCTTCTGAATTTCAGAACATTCTCTTACAAATTAGCCTTTTTAATAAAATCAACTTGTCAATTCCAATTTCTCACATCCTAGTCCTTGATTCTATCTACAGAACAAAAATAAATGCATAAAACCAAAAAGAAAAACAAAATAAAAACAACTCATGTGTAAACAGAATAATGCTCATCTTTTCCTTCTATTTATTTTCAAATGTAAAAAAGAGAAAAGGAATGATAATAAAGCCATGCTTAATACCACTTGCACTAGCTTTTGGTGGTGCATAATAAAATAGTGAGTAACACAAATGAAGTTCTCAGTGAACTTCTACTGAATGAGTGAATGCCTTATCCTATCGCCGCTGTACATTTACTTTCTATGGCTTAGAAAAGTTGAAATGAACTCTCTCTCTGATGTCTAGGAACACTGAAAATGAAATTCAAAAGAAAAAGAGCAAACACAAGAATGAATATATGGCATGTCTATGTTTTTTTGAAAGGCGCGTTTTAAAAATGGAGTATGATATCTCTTTTGCTATATATCGATGGGTTCTAGTTATATGGATGAGAGGAAAATAAAATGAGTACTACAAGAGGAAATAGAAACACTTTTATGTAGGAGTTTATGTTCTGTGTTTTGTGTCTATAGCTGTAGCCACGTCTCTTAATAAACCAAGACAGTTTGTATCCAGATTTTACCAGCATGTCATTTAACATAAACAGCAATAAGGATATGTCGGGAAGGATGCCAACTTTCTGAAGCTGCTGTTATGAACATACATAAGACACATAGGGGTAGAAACTCCTCTGAGGTTACACAGGTATTAATTCCAGTATAACCACTGTGGCTGGTGCGCAGCAATTAGGAAAAATTTATATAGAGATTTCTGATTTGTATTCAATATATGGGATTGGAACACCCATGACCGCTCACTGGAAAGCAGCACTTTATTTCAAGTGGACACAATACCTCCAATTAAGCATATACAAAAAAGGGGACAAATCGAAATGACACTTGATGGAAAGTTTTCAGCTGCCCTTTTTCTCTCTCTAAGTTTATTTTCCTCCATGAGCCGGTATTACAAAAAATAACTGAGCAGAACATCGTAAGACATTGTCATGATGTGCGGTGGCTAGGCAGGAAATGTTCATTTCATACACCATTTGAGCCTAGCTGCAGTGATTTCACAAAAGTCAGCAGGCTTTGGAAAGTTAATGATAAAGAAAAGCATTTGTTTTTGTTATTTTGAGAAAATACTTGACTGTTTAAAACTAGAACCTATGGAGATTGGTCAGCCATGGGGAAGGGCAAAATTTATTTCATTTTATTTGGCAATGGTTATATATATTTTACATTGAGAAGAAAAAAGTACCACTAAAATGATAACATAATAGATAGTGTCTCAAGAATTATGATAAAAATAAAATAAGAATAAAAATGTAAAGTATATAGAATACATTACCCATAAATAGCATGATTTATTTATTTTAGAGACGAAGTCCTCCTCTGTCACCTAGGCTGGAGTGCAGCAGTCCGATCATAGCACATTGAAGCCTGGAACTCCTAGGCTCAAGCAGTCCTCCCTGCTCAGCCTCCCAAGTACCTAGGACTACGGGTGCCGGCTAATTTTAAAAATGTTTTTTAGACACAGGGTTTTGCTATGTTGCCCAGGCTGGTCTCAAACTCCTGGCCTCAAGTGATTCTCTTGCCTTTACCTTCCAAAGTGCTGGGATTACAGGCATGAGCTACTGGCACCGGGCTTATAACATATTTCATATAGCCTATGTATAATCATTTAATGTAATGGCTATATTGTCTTTAAGTAAATACGTTTGCTGTCAAGTTTAATTTATTTATCTACTCTTATCCTAAAAAAATAGTTATTAATATCATTTTTCAACTTCCTAAATAGGAAATATATTTCAAATAGGAAATATTTGAGCAATAAAAACCACAAATATAGCTGTGATTTGTAATGCTGCTTTTTATAATGGGCAATGCCTTTGGGGTTGTTTCCACATTACACTGAAGAAAAGCTTTTGCTGTCATGATTGTTTTTAATTAGGCAGTCACAGAAATATGACGTAAGAACTCAGTTTTGATAGCTTAACTTTGATTTTGACACTAAAACTGATGGGTTGCCAGTTTTATCTCCTAAATGGACATTATAAAAAGTGAACTGTGCCATTGTCTTGGTCAGACCACAGCAGTTGCTTTTGTCTGAACTCTTGCAATAGCCTCTCAACTAATCCTGCTTCCATGTCTCCCTTTTTCCTGACTGTCCTCCTGCCAAAAGTTTTTCAGAGGGATTATTCTCTAAAGAAGAAGAAGTGCTCTTTCCGGAGTCAGGACTTCTACCAGCACCAGGTTTCCTATGGAATGAGGAACGATCGCGCATCTCCTGACGTGTTCTGCACTTCCATGGCCAAGCCACTCAGCTTCCTCTCCTGCCATTCCCCTTCCTTACACCCTAAAGTGCACTGGCTAAATCATTTCTGGCTCTCCTAGCACTTTCATCAGGATGCTCAACACTCTATTTCTTTACTCTACCTCTATACACATGTCCTCTCTCCTTTTTTGAATTCTCTTCTACCTCCCCTGCAAATCTGCCATTCAAAGACCTAATTTGAACACCAGGTCCTCTGTGAATAGCTCGGAATTCCAAAACAGAGAGGCATTCCTCTTTCTTTCTGCTTATTAATAAAATTGCGCATCTATCTTTAAATTATCCCTGATCACACCATACCCTATTTTACTTTATTTACTTTTTCCCACTTTATTAGTGGCACTGCCCTATTATACTTTTTATCTACATCTAGCAACTAAGATGGAACCTGGGAAAGCAACATTCTCTTTTATCTCACTAAACGACTTCCTCCTACATTTAATTAACTCTAAAAAATCCATCCATATTTAATCTTTCTAATTGCATTTTTATCACCAAAATAGTTCTATTAATAACTGCATGTTTCTGCACATACATTTCATGGTTAATTTTTTGTTTTTCATATTAATTCAATTGCGTGTAACTACATACATTTGCTGTAAGACATCATCGATGTTTCCAAATATGCAACTGTATTTATAACAGATGCATGTTACTAAATTGATTTTCCCATCAAGCAGATTGAACAACTTGGCACTGGCACTCCTTTCTTTTTTTCATCTGCAAGATCATTACAATTTTAATATTTACAGATTATCATAGACAAACATAAAGTAACAGGAAATTCTGATACTCCAAGAATGATAAATAAAAATCATTGTTTATAAACAATAAATGCTTTTAAAATAAGATAGGCAAAGCCCCTCAATACCCCATTATATCCCTTTACCTGCTTATTAACATTCACTTTTGAAAATTTATCACTGCAAAATCACTGTTATTGATCTGCTCATGAACTCATATAGTAAAAAAAATAAAATACAAAAGTGGAATAATCCCCTCATTCAGAAGGTACCATCTTTTAGATATCTTTTAAAACACACACATTAAATAGTAATCAGTTATTTGCAGTTCCTATTTAAAAATTCATTCAGCAATTTTGATTCTTATCTTTATAATAGGTCAGCATTTTTCTGTGAATGCAAAGCTGAATAAAGCAAATGCTTACCGATGATACACCGTGCGTTAGGCTTTATGAGAAGTGTGGGATATAGAGATTAATGGAAACTCGTTTATAGCGTTTATGCTCAAGAAGCTTAGAGTTGAGCAAGGGCAAAAGATATTGGGAAAAAAAAAATGCAATCACATAAATGTAAATTTCCTAAGGTCAAGTACCATGAAGAAAATAAGCAGGGGTCTGAGAAGATGGGGTGACATGAGTCAATCTAATTAGATATGGTAACTAAGAAAATAACAAAAAGATGAGCTTGAAATTGATAACCCAAAGAAGGCGTAAAGCCAAGCAACGCATTTGCTCCAGGAATTTTCCATATTTCAGGAAGATCAAACAAAAATAAAGCAAAACAAAACTTGGGTGAATTTGAACAACTAAAACTCAAAGTGGCTCGCATGGAGGATTGTTACTGAGGACACTGTAGGATATAACAACATTCTCAAGTTAGATAGAGGTGAGGTGGTGAGATTGTAGGTCAGGTAAGCAGATTGTATTATATTAGAAGGAAACGGAACCATAAGCTATTGGTGTCATGGTTCTCTTCATAATTTTAAAAGATTAGGTGACAGTTAAGAAGTTGAGGGGAGGGATGATATTTTCTTATCCAGAATAGAGGCAGAGGGTAAGGTTGAAGGCAATTTTGTAGGTAAAACATGTAGTATTTACTAATGGATTACATGGATCCAGAGCATAGAGAGGAGAAATCACGACCGATTTCCATGTTTCTTCTTTGTAAATCTGTAAAAACACCAGGGGAAGATACCAAGTTGTTGATTGTATATAAAAAATTATTTTAAGAGTTGAAAATGCACTTATTTTTAAATCATATTTGTACATATTTAAAGCATTGATAACTGATGTAACTGCCGAAGACAAGAGTGTGTAGAAAGGTAACAAAAGATTTCCAGCATCAAATCTGTAACATTGAGAGTTTCAACAGAGAAAGGCAGCAAAAAAGAACACGACAGGGTGATCAGAGATGAAAGAAGACACTCAGCAATTCAACATCATTCTCCTTTTTGATACCTTTGTATTTCAAATCAATATGCTTATTTTAGTTTTTTTGATATATCAATTTTATGTATTATTTACTAAAACCTTCCTTTGAAAGGTAAGATTTTGATCACTTAACATCATTCATTCACGTACCAATACCCTTTTCTTCCCCAAATAGTAATATTATTTTTAATTCCTCTATTGATTACTTTTATAACTTTAAGGAGCTTCTTTGTTGTTTTTTAACTATTGTTTCATCAAGCATATCTATTGAGTCCTCAATCTGTAATGTGAAGATATGATATCTTCTTTCATATTTCCTTGCTGCTAAGAATTGAGTTTTGTGACCTCTTTCAAAAATTTTTCCTATGTTGAATCCCTGGTTCTCAGTGTGATGGTTTTTGGAGGTGGGGCCTTGAGAGGTAATGAGGGCTGGATTAGGAAGGAAGAGTGGAGCTCTCAGGATGGAAGTAATGCCCTTATAAAAAGAGAAAAAGACACAAGACCGTTCTCACTCCACCATGTGAGAATACAGCAAGAAGGCAGCCACCTGCAACCCAGGAAGAGTCGTCCTCACCAGCACCAAACTGCTTCCAACTTGATCCTGGATTTGTCAGTGAGAAATAACTGTTTATTGTTTAAAGCACACAGTCTGTGGTATTTTGTTATGGCAGCTCGAACTAAGACTCATTGTTAAGACCACTTACAAATTCCTCTCATATACATTTTTAGACTTCAAAGCTCAAAAATAGTTCCGTTCTCTCCCATTAGCTTTATTTAGCCATTTCTGCTTTGCCTTTCCCTCAATTATAAAACTTGAAGTTGCAATTTTACATTACTTTTATTATATAAATGTTCAAATTATTTGCTATGATTGTATTTCCTTTTTTATATAAAATAATATTCTTTCACAGAATTTCATGTTGGCTTTGCATTTTTTGCATTATTTGCCTCCATCATCCCTCAATTATTTTTTTTTAAAATCCTCCTACAAGTATTCTAATAAATTCTCTAATTGTCTGTGTGCATTCTTTTAACGGAAGCTTTCTTCACGGAGTCCTGTATTCTCATGCTCAAATTTGGTAGCTCTCTTTTGATGGTTTTAGCAAAGCTGTCCTCGTAGGACTCTCCTTCACTGCTTCCTTGGTTGGTTCTGCTCCACTGCTTCTGTGGTTTACTCCTTGTTATTCTTAAGTTTTACAAATAAGCGTCACGTTTATTTTACACAGGAGAATATGCTCTCTTGAAAATTTCTCTGTCTCTTGTTTTTTCTTTCTTTGTTTTTTCTTGGCTTTATCTTCCCGGATTGCTGACAGATTATTTTTATTTCAAACTTGTATTTATAATTTATTAAAGCACATTTTTATTTCCACAGTCTTTATTTTAAATCGTCTTTTTATTTTTATAGACACAGTACTTTCAAATTTTGATGACTATAATAAATTAGAATCATAAAATACTTGAAATACTTATTTTTTAGAATCCAGGCAATATGTCTTATCTTACTCTACAGGTCTCTTTTTCTGTTTCTTTTTGGGCATCTTTTCACTTTTTTTTCCTGAAGATTGTTCTCTTCATTTGTTCAAAATCATATATTATTTAAAATTGCATACTAGACTTGAAAGTCTGTGCATTCAAGTGTACATCACTTTACAGGCCAAGAACTCATGGATAATTAACTGGTTTTATATTAACCGGGGAAGAAAATCAGATTAAACTCTTTGTGGGAAAGTTTCTATTCAATTGGGTGCAGGGAGTTGATGTCCCATTGCACATTTAGCAGGATGTGTGGAAGAATCATCTCAGAAAGGGGATCATCATCATTAGTGGATGGATTATCGGGGGTTCTTGAAGAAAGGGCACTGGCCAAACAAAAACCCCAAAAGCTTCTGCCACAGCTACTCTGGGAGAAGTTACTCCTAACACAGAATGTAGAGTTCAAAATCAACATATATTGTAGCATAAATTATTTGTTAAAATGGCATCAACCAAGATTTTAACTATGCTGGCCCTGGCAAACTTTTTCTTGAAGGGCCAGGTAGTAAGTATTTTAGGTTTTTCAGACCACACAGTGTCTTTCTTTGCAACTACTTTTTTTTTGTTTTAGCAGGAAAAGAGCCACAGACAATAGGTAAATGAATGTGCTTGGCTTTGTTTCAATAAAACTTTAATTGCAAGGACAAACAGTTGGCTTACTAGCCTTAGTTTAATGACCCTGTAGAAATGTAGACTAAGAATACATGTTTTGAAGGATCTGTTAAAATTGTATTCGTCTCTGTGCACACATTAAAGGAGAGGAATGTTTAATGCAATATAAACAAACGCATTTTGGCAGAGTATAACTAAGATTTTAAACCACTTTGCATGTTGCCAAATGAATCATTTCTAAAATAGACAACTATAAAGACTAATTTCTGATCTTTCGGTATCACTTTTCAGACTGTTTTAAATTGTAATAAAAATAACCTTTTCCTTGTTCATCACTTAGTGATAAATGTATTCTAAAGGCTAGTTTTTTAAGGCTAGTTTTCAAAAGGCTAATTATGTGTTGCAGCACATCTCAAATCATGATAAGCGCTTAGCTGGGAAATGTTCCTATATGGAGAAAAAAGAAGTACTCATGGAGCTAAGATGAGAAAGCTGAAGGAGGAATGACAGAGACATGTTAGGGGAAATTTCTGTTTTAAGTATTTAACATATGCCAAGACCTATGGAAATTAAGCTATTACCTTGGGTATTAAAAACGCTGGTATTAAAACCTTCCCTCTTCCAGCTCCTATGCACTAAATTGGTCAATGGGAGATGTGGAGTTGAGAGTTGGAAATCACAGGGTTCTTCTGGAGGAGGTCTCAGTCAGCATTGATCTATTAATGAGTATAGTCTGTGGGAAACCTTCTAACATCATACTGAGAGAGAGTGTAGTGGGAGCTTATGGAGGAGTTAGGGGAAATGAACAAAAATATTTCTTGGGGAAAATTCAAAGTTAGTAATTCTTCCTTTCACAAAGATACCTGTGTACTGATGTAGACATATATGGTGAGGACAGTAATGGTGAACTAAAATTTCTTGAACTCAATGGAGTTACTGAAATGCAGAAAAAGTTTCCTGTTTTAAAGAAATTGAACATATTATATAGTCAATAGACAAATTATTCCTTTTTCAGTGTTATTCAGTTGTTCAGAATAAACTACTTTCAAAAAATTGTGTTAAATCTGAAAACTTCTTATCCATGAGAAGCAAGTATTCACTATCAGTGAGGCACTAACAAATCCATGTGATACAGCTTTATCATATTAGCTACAGTGGAATAAGTTTTTCCCAAGTTGAAAGTTGTTTTAGTCTGGAATTATTTTTTAATAATTTTCTGAAAAGCAGAAAATTGTCAATAACAATCATAATGATTGATCACAGTGCAGCAAATTCATGTGGTGATTCAGATCAAAAGCTAAGGTAGTAAAAAATGAAATTTATTTGACTATTATATCCATACAGAGACAACATTGAGGCTGTAAATGGTTAGTTTCTCCAACTCCTGGAAAAATACATTTGTTTATAGGTATTGGCCATCCCTTTTAGCTGCCCATCACGCTCAACTCAAAATGTTCATTCAACTGCCACAAGTCCTGGAAATACCATTTCTGTTTTTCAGCTTTTAAGGCCTTAAATGTTCTTGAAAAAGAAAAGATTCCTTTCTCTTTTGTTTCCTACTTAATGTTTTATCTGAGAGAAAGAGAGCAATATGGGCGCAATTAATGTCAACTGGAGGTTAAATAATCATATCAAATGTTCACTGATTATGATACATTCAGATCCTTTAATAGGCAGTTGAAGATTGGTTAATTGAAAAAGAAGTATTGTTTTTATACCATATGCTCCTATTAATTAAATTTTGCAATGCATTTCAATGGCTTCCTTACAAACAATATTTTCCCCAGGCCATAAACAATCTTGTTTTTATCTTAATGAGAATGTATTTCTTTCATATTTCCTATCAAATGATTTAATATGGGAATACATTATGAATTTAAAAAAAATTGCTTTTGCAGTTTTTAATCTCACAGTTTTCCATGTAAATTCATAGTGGCTTCACTTCTCACTGATAAAATACTAAATTTACTAGTAGGCAAACAAATATATGTACTATGCTTAATGTTTAAGTGACTTAATTTTGCTTTTGTGAATCTATATACAAATGTCATTAAAAGTAAGTGTCATTTTACATTTCTATCTTAATAAGTTGGTCCCATTTCTATGACTTTGGCAGGCTTTTAATGAGAATTAATAAATAACAAACAAGGGCACCTTCAGAAGAACATGAATTCATAAGGAGATGGCTGGTCTTTCAAAAGGCAAAATTATGTTAATGTTTAATAATTTAGTTAAAATAAAGAGGACTTATGTATCTAATTTATAGTATCCAAAATTTTTATGCTGAAAGACACAGTCTAATACTGTTGATGATGATGAAAATAAAAAGACTATTTTAAGTGTTCAATATGCAGGGCATGTATGATGACTCATTAGGCAAAGAAAATTATTACTGTCCATTAAAGAATTAGCTTTCACACAAATGGAAAAGTTGATTAGTGTACTTCAGAGTAGCCAGTTTCTAAAATCATAAAATTAATGAATGTATGAAATATTTAATTTCACACATAAATATCTGTGAAGAGAAATTAATTGTTTTATATAATAAAATCATTTACTTTACATGCTGAATCAAATATTAATATTGAATCTGAAATTATAATATAGTTTTTGATAGTATTCATTCATGTCAATTTTGTAAGACAGATTATAATATTCCTGTGGATTTTCAGAAATTATTTAAATGGAAAACTCTCATAATACAAATGGACATATTACTATTAAAGTAATAATTCTGTACATATTAGCTGAATGGCAAAAATATTTTTGAAATATCAGGTCAAAGAATCCTGACTAGATAGCACAAACTTATATTTTAGAATTATATAAGGAGAAAGACAATGAAACATGTTGATTAGATTTAACTAAAAAGTGGCTGATAAGATAGATAAAATTACAGAGTATCTTAAGAAATAAATTCTGTAAACCATACGCATTTTTTTCATAATATACCATAATATACAGTACAAAACAATGTTTAATGTAATACGTCATCACTGTACTACTTCTTCCATTTAATGGCAAAGCCCAAGGTCAGGATTTTGTGTCATACAATCTATATTAGTACAAGTTCTATAACTGCAAAGACAGTCTTGAAATGTTGGAATCATCAGTTATTAAATTAAAAGTTTGTGTTTTGACAAACTAATGCCACTTCAATTTGGTCTGTTAAATAGGAATAAAAATTCTTATTCCCTAGAGGTGATATGAAGCCTCTTAAGGAAATGGCTTGGGGAGTCACTTAAATATACTGAAGAGATAGATACAGATATAGATTATATACACATGCATGTGTATAAAACTAACAGTAATATTAATATTTTGATATTCTGATTATTTTCTCACCATATTGAAGTCAAAGTTCTATCTGATTAAATGGTTCCTGTGTTCCCATGAGATCATTTTGAAATAATTGGGTCTGTATTGGGTGTCATTCTCATTAAATCAGCCTGTGGACCCTAGCTGATTATACCACAAATCCTTCTGCAAACTGATGACTGAATGAATTTTGGTCCATCTAATCCTATCCTATTATGTTACCTGGCGAAATTACCAATTCCTTTGTACTCACTAATTATGAACAGTTACAGCATAAAATGGCGGCATCCTTGGAAGCACTATAGATTTTTTTAAATGACGAGTCAGTTTTACAAATGTAAGCAAATAATAAGTCAAAAAAGAATTCTCTTAATTGGAGCATGTTGGCAACGCAGGTGAAACTGAAACTCAAAATTCTAGCTGTGAAACTTGCAATAACACTCTAGTTGTTGCTCGAGGGATAATACAGCAAAGCTTTACCGGTCAGTGTTCTCACTAATATCAAGCGGAAAGGGAGAAGGGATCAGATAGATGCTCATTAGGAAGTGAGTGGCATTCTCCATGCAAAATATTACACTTACAATGGGTACTCAGTGTGGTGTGTTAAACTTATTTATACACACAAGGAGAAATGCAAGAGGCATGCCTTTTAATAAACATCCTGATAACTTGACTCTTTTCGGAAGTTCTCTGAATGTTGTTGTCTTTCTTAAAGTATAATTGTAAAAGGACATAGATCAGAGGGGAGACACAGATGACATTCTATTAGTTCTCCAGGACAGCGTTACTGAATGTCTGCTACCATTAAATACAAAGAGTAAAAGGAAGAGTTATTCCTTAGCTGACTTATTTTTCCAAACATAACATAGGGACAAAATAAGAATACATACACTGAAAATATTTTTTTATTCCTAAAGTAAAAGCAGAACTTAAATGATAAAATTACAACATTATAATTGTTTTGTTGTAGCAGAATCTTTATCCACCCCCCCCCCAAAATTGTAGGATTATCTTTTCAGCTGGAATCTTTACTGTGGGATATTTATTTTTTTGCTAATATATATATATATTTTATTTAGCCTTGAAATACTCTCACTTGATATAAATATAAGAAAGTATTCATCTCCCTTAAAAAGATGATTGTCTATAACTGTGACAAATGTCCAAAACTAATTGTTGCATAAAATTGGAGGATATTGACTATTTATCTAATACATACACATTTTTTCATCATTTGCCACATTTTACTAAAACAAAAAAGTCAGAAAAAAAGATTCTATATAAAACCATCTTCATATAGCCATCTAATCTTCGACAAAGCAGACAAAAGCATACAATGGGGAAAAGAATCATTATTTAATAAATGGTGCTGGGAAAACTGGATAGCCGCATGTAGAAGACTGAAGCAGGATCCACACCTTTCACCTCTCACAAAAATCAACTCACGCTGGGTAACAGACTTAAACCTGAGGTATGAAACTATTAGAATTCTAGAGGAAAAC
>CAUYRT010075803.1:0-30545 GCA_963574885.1 Lepilemur ruficaudatus
ATATAGCACCTCTTGTATTTTCCTGGATGGAGCTGAAACATGTTCTACTAAGTGAAGTATCCCAAGAATGGATGGACAGGCACCACATGTACTCACCAGCCAACTGGTATTAGCTGATCAACACCTAAGTGGACACACAGGAACAACATTTATCGGGTGTCGGGCAGATGGGAAGGGGGAGGAGGGGATGGGTATATACATACATAATGAGTGTGATGTGTACCGTCTGGGGGATGGTCAGGCTTGAGGCTCTGACTGGAGGGGGAAGGGGGGCAAGGGCAATGTACGTAACCTTAACATTTGTACCCCCATAATATGCTGCAATAAAAATTAAATAAATAAATATATTTAAAAAAAAAACAAAAAAAATAAAATAAAAAAATAAAAAATACATAGCTTTGAAGAAGTTGTGCTTTATAGCTATAACCATTGTTTTGACCTAGCCTACCTCAGATTAGGCTAAATAGAGAGCACAAGTTTCATGATTAAAATATGATTTTATATAAACAGAGTTTGACTATTCTATAGAGCAAATTATTTTTTGTATTCTAGCCTGGACAATGGAAGAAGACCCTGTCATTCGTTCATAAATAAATAAATAAACAAACATTCAAATTCTTCTATGTAACCTAATCATCTTTTTGTATATAATCTTTTCTACAGGATATTTGATAGATCATAAGCACCACTGGTTTTTTTTAAAATGACATTATTTCACACTGACCAATAAAATGAAATTAGAAAGGTATCTATTAACAGTTTAGTGTTTGCAAACTTCAACATCTTACGTGATTCACTGGGAAGCTGCATTAATTTTCATGAAATAGGCAGTACAAATATGAATATACACAACAAATTTCAGGAAGTTTTAAAATGGATGAATTCTTTACCTCATAAGTGCATTTAAAAAAAATTGTCATCACATTTACACAAAGGAAATTCTTACTCACGCTTCATTAAGGGGTACAAAAATAAAATCCTTTTCAAAAATATCTACATGCCGGGTCCATGTTTTTACTCTCCCATGTCGTTTTTGCTGTATACTGTAAGAGAGAGACAAACTATAAGCTTCTGAAATATCTCCAGTGCTTCAGCTTATATGCAGTGATGTATAAATTATGAAGATTCAGATGTAACAGCTGTAACAGTTATATAAAATGGTTTGACAAGTTGAAGAAAGAAAACAGAGCATCTTAGATAGGAACTAGAAAGGCACGGGACTCCCCATCATTGAAGCCGGAGGAAAGAGATAATTTAATTCCTCTACTACATCTGAAGGGTTCTAGTGCTTATCTTGCCTAGACTTCTCTACTATTTTTTTACTGCAGAATCAGTACTACCAACTATATTGAGAGGTGTATCTCAGCATGACTTTTGGTAACTGGGGAGAAGATAGTAGGAAAAGTAAGTATTATCTGATGGTAGATGGAACAGTATAGACTATGAGTACTGGTCATAATCAATGATTACCATCAATTAAGATGCAAAATTAGGAATTGCTGAAGTAGAAGAAAATATTATTCATATAATGCACAGCACAGCCATCAATTCAAGACATTTAACAGCAGTTATGAAAAAATGTACCAACTCTTAAGTGTTATCTTTTGACCAATTACCAGCAAATATCAGAACCAGATGCCATCATTTATATGGAGGGGAATTATAGACAAAATAACTCAGGAGTAATACATAGAATAGTATTTCCTTAATTTATCTGAGAAGAATCTACCAAAGAGCTTATTAAAAGTACAGATTCGGGGCCGGGCACGGTGGCTCAAGCCTGAAATTCTAGCACTCTGGGAGGCTGAGGCGGGAGGATCGCTCAAGGTCAGGAGTTCAAAACCAGCCTGAGCAAGAGCGAGACCCCATCTCTACTAAAAATAGAAAGAAATTAATTGGCTAACTAAAAATGTATAGAAAAAATTAGCTGGGCATGGTGGTGCATGCCTGTAGTCCCAGCTACTCGGGAGGCTGAGGCAGAAGGATTGCTTGAGCCCAGGAGTTTGAGGTTGCTGTGAGCCAGGATAACCCCACAGCACTCTAGCACAGGCAACAGAGTGAGACTCTGTCTCAAAAAAAAAAAAAAGTACAGATTCATGAGTTCCTTTCTGAGACATTAAGGATGGAACATCTAGGGTAAGACAGAGCAATCTGTATTTAGTAAGTAATTTTTTGAAAAAACTATCAGTCATATTTAGTAAAGACTGATCTAGATATTTGGCCTAAAACATTTATGAATTCCATTTACGAATTCTGAAAGTATTAGAATAGTATGAATTATATTAATTTTGCAAACTGGTAATAGAACTAAATGATGTCTCAATATAAATAAGTGATTTTTCCTAAAAAAATTATACTCCCAAACCAGCACAAGGTTAGTTTAAGGTAGCAGAACATGAATATGTGAAGAATGAAAATAAACCTGACTGATTTGGTGGGTTCCCTTCCTGGCTGCAGAATTTAAAAAAAAAAAAAAAGTAAGTGAATTGCAAACATCTGTGTTTTCTTTCAAATTTGTGATTTTTTTTTACTAAGTTAAATTTGAGTGACATACTATATCTGTTAAAATATTTTCAGAGTTTGACTTACGACAGATTAGTTGCTTCATGATTTCTCCTTTCTCTCTGATTAAGGCGTTTATAGAAAAAAGAACTAAATATATGAATTCGGTCAGCTTCTTCTTTCTTCAGTTTTTCAAGCACCAAATATCTATTTTATACAAAATAATTCAAATATAATGAATGTAACCATTCACTTTATATTAAAAAGTCAATCAATTATCCAATCTATTTAGCCACTACCATCAATCTCTATTCCTTAAAACTGAAAGATGTTATTAGCAAAGTTTACTTCATATTCTAGGCATTGATTACCACTAGATTACCTTCAGGCAATGCAAAGTGATATTTGAGAGTAAAATTATAATTTGAAATGTTTTAAAACAAGGGCACATCTAAATCAAGAGTGAAGTAAGCAAATGTCCACACAAAAATTTGTACATAAACTTTCATGGCAGCATTATTCATAATAGCCAAAAAACATAAGCAACAAAAATGTTCATCAATTGATGAATGGAAAAATAAAATGTGTTATATCCATAATGTAATATTATTCAGCAATAAAAATAAATGAAGTGCTAATACTTAAGAAAACACAGAAGAATTTTGAAAACATTACGCTAGGTGAAAGAAACTATTCACAAAGGACCACATTATATGATTCCATCAATATAAATTGTCCAGAATACGCAAATCCATACAGATAGAGAGGAGACTGGTGGTTGCCCAGGGCTGGGGTGAGGTTGAAGGGTAATGGAGATTGATTGCTAATAGGTATCAGGTTTCTTTTTGAGGTAATGAAAATGTTATAATATTGATAACAATATCATTTTAAATATAAATACTTGAAGAGGTTAAAAGTAAAGGGGTAAAGAAATATATACCATGCAAATGCAAATCAAAAGAAAGCTGAAGCAGCTATATTCATTTTGATAAAAGTAGACTGTAGGACAAGGAAGATTATCAAGGATAAAGAAGGACATTACATAATGATAAAGAGGTCAGTTCTCCAAGACACGAATGGGTATGTGCCTAACAAGAGTTTCAAAATACATGTGGCAAAAACTGATACAGGTTTGAAAAGAGAAACAGAAAAATTCAAAATTATAGTTGGAGATTTCAATAACCCCTTCTCAAGTTGGTAGAGCAAGTAGGCAGAAAACCAGTAAGGAAAAAGATAACCTGAACAGCACTATCAACCAACTTGACCTAACTCACGTGCATAAATGACTCTATTCAACACCATATGTTCACTTCTGGCTTTTCAGTAGCTTGGTTTGTTAAAGTAGTATACATTAGGACTGAGAGAGAACTTTTTCTATTTAAGTTGTGGTAAAAACATAAAATTAAGCATCTTAACCATTTCTGAGTGTACAGTAGTATACTGACGTATACTCACATTGTTACAAACAGATCTCCAGAATTTTCTCATGTTGCAAAACTGAAACTTTATATGCAATAACTATCAACTCTTTCTCCTCAACCCTCCACCCAGTCTCTTGTAACCACCAATTCTACTTACTTTCTGTTTCTATGAATTTGACTATTTTAGAGCCCTCATATAAGTGGAATCATATAGTACTTATCATTTTGTGAGTAATTTCACTTGGCACAATGCCTTCAAGGTTCATCCACGCTGTAGCATCCTTTTTAAGGATGAATAATATTCCATTGTATGTATATACCACATTTTGTTTGTCCATTCATCAATGGACAGTTCAGTTATTATTTCTACCTCTTTGCTACAGTGATTAATGCTGCTATAAATATGAGTGTGCAAATATCTCTTCAAGACCTTACTTTCAATTCTTTGGACATACTGTCATGAATCACTTAATGACAGGGAAACGTTATGAGAAAGGTGTTAGGCGTCACTGTGCAAACATCATGGAGTATACTTACACAAACCTAGATGGTATAGCTTACACAAACCTGTACAGCATGTTACTGTACTAAATATTGTAGGCAATTGTACCACAATGGTAAGTATCTGTGTATCTAAACATAGAAAAGGTACAGTAAAAATACGGCATTATAATCTTACGGGATTGCGGTCACACATGCGGTCCAACATTGACCAAGATGTAGTTATGGTACATGACTGTATACTCAGAAGTGGGATTGCTAGATCATGTAGTAGTTCTATTTTTAACTTTTTGAGGAACCTACATATTGTTTTCCATAGCAGCTGCACCATTTTACAATCCTACCAACAGTGTGCAATTTCTCTATATCCTCACCAACACCTATTTTCTTTTTTTTTTTAATAGTAGCCATCCCAGTGGATATGAGTTGATATCACATTGTGGTTTTTGCTTGCATTTTTCTGATGATTAGCCACCTCAAGTATCTTTTCACATGCTTCTTGGGCATTTATGTGAGATGACTTTAAAAAAAAAGAGAGAGAGAGAGAGAGAGACAAGGTCTCACTTTGCCACTCAGGTTGGAGTGCAGTGGCACAATCATAGCTTGCTGCAGCCTCGAACTCCGAGGCTCAAGCAATCCTCCTGCTTCAGCTTCCCCCAAAGTGCTGGGATTACAGGCATGAGCCACTGTGCCCAGCCAGATAACATCTTTTGACTCAGCTATGAAGAACTTTGTTTAAACTTATTCTTGAATGCATGTTAGATTTTAAAGGGGTCTTGCAAAGTTAGGCACTTAAAATCTAGGGCAGTTTCTCTTATCACAAAGTATATGACACATTTCATCTCACTGAAACATACTCCCTCATTAAAAGGAAAAATGGTGTCCTTGAAAAGGGGATATAGTTAACCTAAATAGAATATATTATCCTAATGTTTAGTAGATCTGTTGGTTGATGGTGTTGTTGAGTTCTTCCATACCCTTGTTGATTTTCTTTCTAGTTGTTCTATCAGTTGTTGAGAGAGGGGTACTGACATATCCAGTTGAATTACATGTTTCTCCTTTCATGTCTACCACTTTTTGCTTCACACATTTCATACCTCCATTGTTCAGTACATACATATTTAAGATTGCTACATTTTCTTGGCAGATAAGTCCTTTATCAGAAGTTTATCAGATATTAATTATCCTTGCCTTCTTTTGACTAATGCTTGTGTGGTGTATCTTTTTACATTCTTTTCCTTTTAAACTATGTATATCTTTAACTTTGAAGTGAGTTTCTTGTTAGGACATTCACGTAAACAGTTCATTGTTCCTTTCCTCTGTCTTCTCCATTCTGCTATTGAGCCTATCCACCGAAGTCATTTCAGTTTTTGTATTTTTAGTTCTAAAATTTCCATTTGTTTCTTCTTCATATTGTTTGATATTTTCATTTGTTTCACACATGGTCATTATGTTCATCAAATAATTTTTATGATGGATGTTTTAAAATCTTTGTAAAATAATTCTGACATTCACGTCTTCTCAGTGTTGACGTCTACTGATTTTCTTTTACTCATTTAGTTTGAGATCTTCCTGATCCTTGGTGACACAAATGATTTTCAGTTGAAATCTGGATAGTTTGAGTATTATAAGATTCTGGATCTTATTTATTACTGGTAAGTATTTAGAACTATATGGGTCATATTTAATTCTTGTGTCTTAGCAGGCTTCCTCTGACACTACATTTCAGTGGGTAAAGATGGATGCTGCCATGCAAGCTTGGAAGTGCATGTTCTCTTGTAGATCTCCACTGATATTGGAGGGCTCTTTGCCCTTGATGGGTAAAGCCTATTGGGGTGGAGCCTTCCCAATAGGCTTCCACTGATGGCTTCCACCATCTCCACTGGAGCAGAGGGGTAACTTGTTACCCCTAGAAACAGTGTAGGCTCTACACTTGACTTTAATTACCTTAGGGTCATTGTGACCTCAAAATTATTCTTATCCCTTATCTGCCCTGACCTCTGCTATATTGTTTCCATTGAATATATCCTCCTTTAAAGCTCTCACCTCCTTTGGATTTCATGACACCATTCTCAGGATTTCTCTTCTTACCCTTCAAACGTCTTCAGAAATTATTCATGGGAGCCTCTTTATTCCCTGTCTCTTAAAACTATTCTCCGGGGTCTGTCCTTGTATCACTTTTTCTCATTCTATATCCCTACCTAAGCAATTTCTCATAATTAAACAAAAACCTACAAAGCAAAGCCTCCTAAATCTATATATCTCCAGGCCAGAAGTCAACTGACCTCTAGAACCATATTTCAACTGCTTGTTGGCACTATCCCTTTTGCTGTATCATGGATATCTAAAAGGGAACTCACCCCTTCCCCACTCAAGCCTGCTCTGCTTCTGTACTCAATGCTTCAGTAAGTGCCAACATCACTTAGCAGGTCTTACAAGCCAGAAAGCTAGCAGTTATCAGGCACCCATTTCTCTCCTTCTTAATATCCATTTAATCAGTACTGGAATCCTGCTAATTCTATATCCTAAACAACTCTATCTCATAAAATATCTCATCATTTTCCTCTTCCACTCCAACTAAAATGCCTAAATTAGGCTTCCTAAATCACATTAATTCCCTTAAATAATTTCTCATTTATACTTCCACAATGTACACATCTATCAAAATGGCCTTAAGGAAATTCAATTATTACTTCTCTGACCAAAACTTCACTCTCTATAACAATGGGGTTCTTTTCCACCAAATTGTGAGCTGAAACCATTAGGAGGCTATAAAACCAATTCAGATTTCAACACTAGTTTTTTAAAAATTCATTTTTTTAATGAAATACATTAAAAGAAACTAGAAAATATTAGAGAGTGCTGGCCATACTGATGCTAAGTTCTGTTTTGTTTCATATACATGTCCATTTTATACCACAAACGAGTAAACACATACAAATTTAAATATGTGTGAACACACTGCACACAGGTGTATATGTATGTGCATACTGGGTCATCACATAAGCTCTTCTACGAAAGCTTCCTGGTCCTTCATATCTTCCAACCCCCAAAGAGAATGAAGCATTCATTCATCTGCTGTGTCTATACCACGTTAATGCTTTTATCATTGCTTTAATCCCATTTATGTTTCTTGTAAGACCACAAACTTTTAATATAGTACCTGGCACACAGCTGGCACTTCATGAACATATATTGAAGGAAATGAGTGAATTCATACTTTTGTACTTGCTCAACATTTACCAAATCTATGGTAGTAACAATTTTCTAAAGGTTTAAAACAGTGTAACAGTAACAACATAATAAGCTCCTATTTATGAACACTTTGTATGTGGCTAAGCATTTTTGCTACAGCCTGACATGTATTATCTCATTTAATTCTTACAACTCTTTTAGATATTATTCTCATTTTAAAATGTGGAAACACATGAAATCACTTCCCAAATGTCACACAGGAAGTGGCAGTGATAAAATTCAAAACCCAAACAATCTGACTCTAGAAAACAAAGATAAACAATATGATAGAATGTTAAACATTTGCTAACAGGTTAGTATAAAATTAACTTACTTCAAATAAAAGTCTATAATAACATCATTTAAAAATTCTCCTTCATTTAGACAGTGCAGATCCTCATTAGTAACAGAGATGCCTCCCTTAGCTGGAGGTGGTGGATATACTATCAACCTATAACAAAATAAAGAAACAAGCAAATAAATCTCTCTCTCTCTCTCTCTCTCTCTCTCTCTCTCTCTCTCTCTCTCTCTATATATATATATATATATATATATACACACACACACACACACACAACTGAAATGTAATAAAACAATTAAAGAAATTTAAGAGCATTGCATATGTAAAGGAAGTCTCTCACTTTTCTACCGGGCCAATGAAGACAGTGTGGCTCTCTCCAGTTTCTTCATCATCATCAAAAAACTGGAATCCCTGTTTGTTTCTAAGTTGTATTTTAGATTCAAAGGATACCTAGTAAAAGAAATTAAATGGGCAATTCACAAAGTCAATTGGGAAAATTTTCAATAAAAAGCACAAGCACAGGCAAGAATGGTTTTCAATTAAAAAGGATTTAAAATATAAATCTAAAACGTATGCATGATATTTAACAATACAAGAAACAGGCAAAACTAGCGGCCACTGTAGACAGTGACACTCTCCCAACTTATATAATAATGGTTTTCCAGTAACTTATTTCTTTAAGATCTCAACTAGTCATATTAAATTAGCTTATGTGAAAGATGGCCTTACTAATAACCTATCTAACAGAGGAAAAACAATCTAACGAAGTAAGTGAAATAAACTCACAGCACAACTACCCCCTTTGTTTTGTATCATTAAAACACCTGTGTTCTAACTAGTTATCTCTAAGACTTCGTTTTCTCAGCACTGAAGAGCCCAAAGCAGATAGTAAGGGTACGATCTCCCTGCTCCAGCTCTCTGCCTCAATTCCTGCCCAAAAAACCAGATTTCAAGGACTCAGATAACCTGGCCTCACAGAGAAAATAAAAAATAAAGAACTCCCTGACATTTCACCACTCCTTCTGTTATCCCCCTCACTGAAGCAGGTGAGGGAAAAAAGCCATTTTCACCCTTTAAAAGCACCAAGCAACTTTCCTCAGTTGCCTGGCATTTTCACTCCTTTCTCTGTGTGCCTCAGCCACTCCCTCCTTCTCTCTCTCTCACTCTTTCTCTCTTTCTTTCTTTGGAAAATACATAAACTTTGTACTTTTTTCTACCCTAAATTCTGTGTGATAATTCTTTCTCAAACTCACCGTAAGCACCTAGTTAAGTTTCTACCCTAATATTATGCTAACAAAATTCAAAGAACCTTTCAAAAAACCAAAGTGGTTTTTCTTCCTCCTAGCAGAAGAGGCCTACTTATGTTCAAAGGCTAGGCAATCCAGTGGAAGGAGAGGCCCAGGGAACACAGCCTAGTGATCTTTGGCCCTCTACAAGGCTAAATAAAACAGGCAGTCCTTAGAGGGAAGAGCCTTTCATTGAAATCTGAGTCCAATCCTAGTTGCCTTATGGCTTCTGTTGCTCTTTACTTCCTCTGACATCATCTCTTGTAGCCAACTCTGCAAAAGAAGACCGATTCCGCTTCCTCCTTCTGCTCTTTTGCCAACCTACTAACTGTGTGAACAGCTCTTCTCTGGTAAGGGCTTGCTCAACTATTACCATATGTCCATATTTCCAAGTTTGTAACCAGGTTGAGAGATTTAGTCCCAATAAATTAGGCCAGAAAAATTCGGTTGCTGTGGTAGGGGATAAATGAGGAATTTTTAAGTTATATTTGTACTATTATTTGATATTATACTATGCATTACAGTAGTACTGTGGCCTTTGGTTCAGGTAGTTTCAGAGTTTCCTAAATGCATGACTAACAAGTAGTTACTCTAGAACTGGATACATATTTTGACAGTTGAGGTCAAATAGTTATATATTCTTCATTTCCCAAGTTTTCAACCATGTATGCCTATGTTACATATAAACATACATCAGGGACCAAAATTCCTTCAAACCCAAGAAAAAGGGTAACAATCAATGTGAATGTAGCAATTCAAGTATATGTATGTTGGGAGCAGGGTTCAAAGAAAAAAGGAGAGGGAAAAAGGATGAAAAGTAAAGATAAGACTAGAATGTGGAGCACAAAAAATATTTCTGAGACCTGTATCAAGTACTAATTTACATCTACCCACCATTGTTGTGACCCAAGATAGTTTACAAATCACATATAAAAGCAAACAATTCTGAAATGGAATTTAAAGATTTAACTTACTGAAATGAGCAGTACTGTGATAAAACATATCTCCTGTTAAAACTACCCATTATTTAAAAATTATTTTAAAACATTTAAAAATATAATTACAGTTTTAATTTTGTTTTCTTTTTGCACACAACTTCCTTTGATGCTCTCTTCATAGGTTCTTGTACAGGCAACAAGTCTGCTATTGGCTTCTTCAAAGGGGATTCTTGCAAAAAAATTGGAAATGTTATTCTTTATACCAATCTCAGTAACGATATTTTCAAATATCATACTTGTCTGAGGATCAAGGCCATTTTGAAAAATTAAAATTATATATCGTTCTTCCAAATCTGAAAAGAAACAAATATTACTATAAGTCTAAAAGAACAAAATAAATAAACAGATAACTTAAAAAAGAGTAACAACTAATTATTTTCAGAAACTCTGGTACAAATATCCACAACGTTTAGCACAAAGTGGATACACAGTAAATGCCACAATAAAGACCAGTGAATATTACCTGGCAATGTCACCTAAGTTATTAAGAGAGGAGAACCAGGATACCTTACTCTAGCAATAGCTCAAGAACAAATCTATTCATTACTGTAATTATTTACTTCACCTAATAAATTCCAAATCTCTTCACAGTCATAAAATACATTGGTTAACACTTTTGTCAAACACAAATAGGAAATTGCCAAGTGAACTGGAAGTATCTCTAGAAAACTGAACTGCAAAACTGCTGTTCACTAAGGTGCCAACTCCTGCAGCTTCAGTGGTAGCTGACATTTATTCATCATTAAGCTGAAGCAGCTTAATTACTGCTGAAATGTATTTACTTTATAAGCAGGCATGCCATGCCATAAATGTTAGAGGTGAAGAGACACAAACCAGAGAATCACATCTATGTACTGGAAAGACTAAAGACCCTATTCTATGAACATGAAAACTTCCTATTCAGGCCAAGTTTCAAGGATTCCAGATTTATATGGTTTATTTAGTTAATATTCTTACCAGTTAAAAAAATTCATTTTACTCAGACTACACAGTGTGAAAGAGTGTAGATCTTTTGAGTTTTTCTTCTCCCCCCGCCACCCAATCTTTTGAGTTTCAATCCATTTTGAAAACTTTCTAAATGGGTAAGCCTAGGTTTTACCTTCAGCCCTATCACTTTCTGTGGGTTTTTCCTCATCTGCAAAATGGAAGAGGTAATATTCACTTAACAATGCAGCTGCAGATAATAGAAGGACTATAGATAATATACATCTAAGGCCATCTATCAAAGTACACTCACATTCTTCTATGCCACAGATTGTATTTATTATTATAATCTGTTCTACATAACTTACTTGTTAACTTATTCATTCCTTTACTATCATTCCAAACGTTATCCTCCTTATTCATTTGCAGTTGCACGCTCAGCTTTTGATAAACTGCTGGTATCGCCTGAAGAAACACTACTGGTAATTTTCGGACATTACACCATTCACATTTGGTTAGATCAGAGGTATTTAAAATAATCTTTACAGGATCATGTTCTGGTTCTGAAGGAAAACATATGGAAATGGAAAAGGAATCAATTCTTAAGAGGGCAAAATCACGAATGCAGGTAATTGTGAGGAAATGTAAGTTCAAAGTTAAGCACATATTTATTTTGTTCTGTAAATAATAACTCTCTTGGAAAATGAAGAAAAATCTTTATAACTACCTTAAAGAGACTTCTACATTTTTCTCATATGAAAAAGGGGTTCTAAAAAGTTAGGCTTTGTGATATTACATAATGAAATTACACCAAGATATATGCTCTTTGTTAAGAAGATATCTTAATTAATTCTATTAATATCATTTAATCTTTTATTCCCATAAAGTGCTTTAGTGTAAATAAAGCTTTAATGAATAAAAAGATATAAAGTAGCTTACCATCTAGTTGTATCTTGATAAACTCTAAACAAAACTAAAAAATAAGATAGATTAGTATTCATCACAGACTTATAAAGATTTTGCTACACATACGCCAAATGACATATTACTTGGACCTTAAATCTTTAGAGGGCAGAACAGCTAAGCTATCTACCATGTACTTAAATACAAGATGAAATTATTACTGCTCCTCACCACTTCTCTCAGAAAGGCAGGCTTCACCCTTTTTCTTCAGATACTTACAACATTTCTTATATTACTGGTTTATCTCTTAAAACCTCACAGAGAAGTTGACATCACATTACAATGAACACCTCAATACTCCTGACCTAGACTCACTGCTAACATCATGCCATATCCCCTCTATCACTCCTTCTATACATATACTCACTTCTCCTTTGCTATACCATCAAAAAACAGGCGGCAGACGTCGTAACATTTCATCCCCAAATCCTTCTACATGTATCTCCCAAGAACAAGAACATTCTCCTTTACAACTAAACATTATTAGCACATCTAACAAATCACATTTAACAAAGATTAATTTCATTCAACATATAATTCATACTCAAATTTCCCTAACTGGTCAAAATTGTCCTTTATTGCTATTTTAATTTTTCCCCAATCCACAATTCTCTCAAGGCTATATGTATTTCTTCTGTCTGCTCCAATCTCAACCAGAAACTTGCCTCTCTGTTCTTTATGGCATGGCCTTTAAGGAATCTGGGTTCTGTTAAGGAATTTAAGGAATTAGGTTCTATAAAACATCCAATATCCTGGACTTGTGTTTCCTTGTTTTAAAAATCAGGCCATGCATTTCCAGCAAAAACAGCACACAGGTGATGTGCTGATACCTCTCACTGTATCACATCAGAAGGCACATAATGTCAGGCTGTCCTACCATTGATACAAGCTTAATCACTTGGCTTAGGCAGTGACTGCCAGGTTTTTCCACTGTAAAGATGTAATTTTCCCTTTGCAGTTGAAAAATCTGTGTAGAGATACCTGAAATCCTGTGAATACCCCTTTCCCTAATAATCTTTCACCCAATGGTTTTAGCATCCATTAAAGATCCTTGCCTGAATCAGTTATTATTAGTGGTTATAAAATGGTGATTTTCTAACTAATTATTTCAATGTGGAGAAGACACATTAAGCCTGATACAACCTGAATTAATAATAATTTTCCAAGTTTACAGAAAAGAGAATCAAGAAAGGAGGAAAGTGCTTTGAACTACATTTTTAAAAAGATAGATTGATATATAGAGGATGAATAGGTGTATGAAAAGCAAATTTTACTAATGCTAATGGTAGAACTTAGCTTGGAGGTATATAAATGTTCACCATAAAATTCTTTCAACTTTTCGGTTTGAAAATTTTCATAATGTAAAAAAAGAAAGGAAATATGAAATAAATCCAATAATTACTATAATAATTCCCAAGTCTAAAATGTCACTAAACATACCTTTTAAAGATTGTATTTGAAAGTAGTACATTAATTGGTTTCAATAAAAAGTAACACATTATTTGAGGATATCAAGAATGAGTACGTATAGCTTGGGAAACATTTCAGCACATGTAGAAGATGAAGTTACATGCTTTAGAAAAATGTGTTACATGACTAAAAAGTGACAATAATAATGACAAATAATGATATAAAGCATTTAAATAAAATTATTGCATGAGATGAAGGAATTGAAAGTTATGTCTAAATGTCATTTAAAAATTTGTGCATAAGTAAATTACACACACATCAGCACTGTAAACAGACATTGGGCTATTTCATCTACATTGCAAAAGTTTCTGATTTAAACTGGCTGAAAACTTTGATTTTGTATCTTCTCATTAGAAAAATGAGGGACTGCTTTATATTTCAGTGTTATGTGGCATTACTACTAATGTTAAGCCATCTTACTTTCTAATGAAAGTATTTAATTTTAAGTAAAATCAACACTCATTTATCACTGAGTGGATTTAAAATGATTAAATTATCTAATAATAAGAGTGTGGAATTTTATAAAACATTTAAAATAGTAAAACATTTAAAATCTGTTTCTCAGATTAATCATAACTTGGCAGATAAATCATTTCACTACAAAACATAAGAAAGTTATGCTCAAGAACAAAATATCAAATAGTCTTTTTAATCACACCATATGAAGAAATCACAGATCCACTAACTGTACTTGAGTGAAAAACATCCTTTAGGAAAATTCCATGCTACAAGGAAGGTTAATACCACACTGCAAATTTCCACATTATAATTTTTGGCTAAATATTTCATTTAGCACTTCAATTTTTAAAAAGGCGTTTCAACATATTTTATTTGTATTTTTTTCTTCAATTAAATTTACAAAGTTTGTCTTCACTGCAGCATATAGAACCTAATCTATAACTTTTATAAAAAAAGAAATCATTCAAATTTTAATACAGTTCTTGATAAATACTTTTGAGTCTAAACATGCAACTTTCAATTAAATGTCTAAATCACTAGCAAAATCTAACTCATCAATCAAGAGTTATAAATAACCGTTTTGGGCCGGGGGTAGTGCCTGTAATCCTAGTACTCCGGGAGGCCCAGGTGGAAGGACTGCTCAAGTGCAGGAGTTCGAAACCAGCCTGAGCAAGAGTGAGACCCCATCTCTACAAAAACAGAAAGAAATTAGCTGGACAACTAAAAATATATGGAAAAAATTAGCCAGGCATGGTGGTGCATGCTTGTAGTCCCAGCTACTCAGGAGGCTAAGGAAAGAGGATCGCTTGAACCCAGGAGTTTGAGGTTGCTGTGAGCTAGGCTGACGCCACAGCACTCTAGCCCAGGCAAGAGTGAGACTCTGTCTCAAAAAAAAAAAAATAAGAATAATAATAATAATAACTGTTTTGATGTGGCAGAAAGCCATAAAACCTTCAGGGTACTCCTGCAAATTTTGGAGGTACAAAGTGACATAGAATGACATTTCCTGATGGAAACCAGGAAAGATAATCTGACTATGGAGGCTTGTAACAAAACAGGAATTTCATAAATCCCTGAAAAACTTGACATATGTTACAATGTTATTGACCAATAAAGGGTGGACAGTTCATACATAATTTGCGTTAAATCTCTGGGGTACTTCTGCAATTTTCTAGTTTTTGAACTGTGGGAAGCTGAAATTTTTTGAAGGAAAAAAAAAATTGCTGGATTCCCATAGAGCTTTGCTCTGGTAAGAAACCAAGTTCATATTTCATTTGCTCCTACCAACAAACCTGTAATATTTTTTCTTTTGATCATATTGTATCCTAGAACTACGAACCTTTACCAGAAAACCAATAGATATTTGTTCACTATAATTTAAATAATAATAAAACTACTTTTTAACTTTCCTGCGGAGATAAAATATGTTCTCTTAAAGATACTGCTTTATGTACAAGAAACAATACTAGGAGACAGTGTTTGGAGACAAATAGGAACACCAACTTAAGGCACTGCAAAATAAAGGCTTACAGAATAAATGTAGTGCTTTATGAAGACTATCTTAAACCAACGTTTAGAACATATTAGAAAGAAAAATAATGACTAAGAAGGCTGGTTAAGGAGACTGTATTAAAATTTCAAAAAGAAAATAAAAACTTGAATTGGACTGGCAGCAGAATAGTAAGCACATTAGGTATGACAGGCAAGATAAAGGGACTACAGAAAGTTCTTTTGGCATATAGACAATGAACTACTCCAACACACAGTGCTCTTGAGCGGTCAGTGTAGTCCAATAATCTATTTCTAGGAGCCTTAATGCGATAACACATGTTTCAGCAGACTCCAAAGCTTCTGAATTCTTCTTTCTCTCTCTATAATTTTTTAATACATTCTTTTCATGCACTGAGATAGCATTATAATAAAAAAGCAACAAATTAGAAGGTTTTCTAACTCAATGAGAGTTGTATCTTCCTAAAATTAATATACTACTACTTCAAACATTACATTATGATAGATTTTTATCCACCGATTTTTAATGGTAAGGAGCTACTATTCATATACCCTTAAAGCAATTTGAAATCTTAAAATAATTTTGATATTATATTAAATTAAATATTTTAATTTACAAATTTTAAATATTACATATTAGCTTTAGCAATGAAATTTTGAATCTTATAATTGATTCAGTAGGGAGCTTAAGAATGTACTTACAATTACAGGTTCTATTAATAGCCGGAAAAGAGTTCCTACTCGTATACTTCGACAGCGTAAAATGACATTGTCTAAGGGTTTTGGGCAGCTTAAAGATACAGGATCAACTAAGGTTTCTTGAGAAAACACTTTACGACGTTTTAGAGGTGTGTTGATAATAGAATTGCCAAACTGAAAAGGAAAAGAAAATTTTCACTTAAAATTTACTAAAACAAGCAAACTAAGGACACATATGAAAACAAGAGCCAATAACTATGACAACATTAAATTGATTTTCCTTCAATAGCATTAGATAAAATAAAAATTCATGGTTTTTATATAAGAGTAAAATCCCTTCTATTTTTATCTAGTTATACTTTAGTTATTATTTCAAATTCAAGTAGTAGTATAGCAGTCTGTATATAGTTTGCAGCTCAAGCAGTACTATAGCAGTAGTGTATCAGGAATAATACTCTGGGAATAAGACTGCCTGGGTTCAAACAGCCACACTACCTTTTAATGATCTGATCTGATAAAACTTAAACAAATAATTTAGGAGAGTGGTTATTTTGTATTACAAAAAGATGTTTCTTTATATAGTTATATATTTTAAATTACTTGATCTGTTAAATTATAGTTTCATTATTTCACAGTCACTTCCAAATACAAATTAATTATTCATAATTAATATTTTATGTAAGTACATAATTTTAATTAACAGTAATTATATTATCTTTATTATCATCACCAATATAAAACATGAGCTTGACCATAAAATAAAAGGGGAGATAAGTCCACTGCATAGAGATAGGCACCATTCCCATTATCCTTCTACAGACATTTCTATGACCTATATCACAGGAAAAAATTATTTACAACAAAATGTGATCATGATATATACTATATATGTATATGATTTTGTAAACTGCTTTCTCAGGCTTATTAACAGATTTATCATTAATATTTCTCCATAGATTAATATCAACTTATTAGGTTTAAAAGATTTTTTCTTTAAGCTTTAGGGTTATTTTTTAATATGAGAAGTCATATAGGCCAGGTGTGGTTGGTCATGCCTATAATCCTAGCACTTTGGGAGGCTAAAGCAGAAAGATCACATGAGGCCAGGAGTTTGAGAGAGGTTATTTAGTTCACTGATAAAATTGATCATTTAAGAGCTGTTTCAGTTGAATCCACAGTAGAGGGACTGAGGCTAGAATCTGGATGGTCCACACTCTCTTATGGAGAATCACCGAGAAGAACAACAACGTACCCTTTATGATTCAGTGTGCCAGACAGAAAAGTGCTCACCTTAAAATTTCATCACATCAAAATCCTCTTTTTAACTAAATTCTTCTATGCTGGACATCTAAGGTCTTTCTGATCTCTCCCCATAACAACCCATTTGCCAAAGAGCATTTTTGCAGTTCAACTGTGGTACACATATAGAATTACTGCCAAACTGCCCTCCAGCAAAGTAATACCAATTTAGATACAACACTGACGAGACACTATCATACTACAAATATTTTTGGTAATTTGGACAGTTAACAAATGGTATTTTAATTTCATTTTTGCTACCTTGATTACTACCTTTTCTGAAACTGTATTCATTCCTTTTATTCATTTTCCTACGGTTTGCTTCTATTTCTTGATTCTAGGAAATTAAAAATATATAAAGGATCGATTTACACTTGGTCACAAAGTTCACAATTTTTTTGATTGCATTTACCTATCAAATTCTGCTTCTGGTGTTTTGCTACACTGTTCGGTACTTTTCATTTAATCAAATATATTCATCTCTTCATTTACTACTTTTGCTTGTGTTGTCATGCTTGGAAAGGCATTCCTTAAGATTATATAAAAATATTAATCCTTTTTTTTTTTCTATTATCCTTATGGCTGCTTTTTGTTGTTTTTCATTTCATAAGGTTCCCATCTTAACCAAGTACGTATGTTTCCATATTTTCATCTGTACTCTTATAAACCCAGACATATATGTACAGAAATACATAATTTTTTTATTTTTTTTTTAAGAGACAGGGTCTTGCTCTGTCACCCAGGCTGGAGAGCAGTAGTGCAATCATAGCTCCCTGTAGCCTGGAATTCCTGGGTTCAAGCAACGCTCCAGCCTCAGCCTCAGAGTAGCTAGGACTACAGGCATGAATTACCACACTCAGTCAGTTTTTTTTATTTTGTTGTAGAGACATAGGGTCTTGAACTCACAGCCTCAAGCAATCCTCCAACCTCGGCCTCCCAAAGTGAGGTGCCTAAGCCAGCACGGCCAGCCCAGCTACATAATTTTTACCAATAAGTCTATTATTTTATAAAATGTCTTTACTAAAATAATATGCACATATTTCTGCATCTCGGCATTCCTATTCAACAGTACCATGTAAAAACCCTAAAAGTCATTAATATAGCTCTAGTTTTTACTTTCAAAGGCTGCATGGTATGGATATACCATAACTTCTTCAGCCATAGCCATATTAATGGGCAAAGATTTTGCTTGCAGTTGTTTACCAATAATCATATTTGTATATGCAGCCTTACATATTGGAGAAGAGGGGATACTCCTCTGGGATGGAGTCTAAGGAAGTAACTATTCAGTCAAACAGTACATATTTAAAAATTTTTTAATGGTTATTTTCACATGGCTTTCCAAAGAGGCCAATAATGTTTTCCTTTAGGAAAGTACCTTTTCTATTAGATTCTTGCCAACAGTACGTATTAGTTGATTTTATATCAATTTTATAAATCTGTGAAGTACAGTTATATTTCATTTTAATTTGCACTTCCTAACTTCAACTGTCAATGCGATAGTTTATTATATGAATTTTCTCCTCTCTTTGTCTATTTTTACCCTTTGTTCATTTTCTTTTTATCTTCTAACTTTTAAGAATTCTTAATCCATTATAGATATTAAAATATGTCATCTATATTACAAATATTCTCTCTGGATCTGTTTGTCTACTGACATCATGGTTTTTTAATTTTTTTGACACAGGGTCTTGTTCTGTCACCTTAGACTAGAGTACAGTGGTGCCATCAAATTCCTGGGCTCAAGCAATCCTCCTTGTCTCAGTCTTTTGAGTAGATAGAACTACAAGAGTTTGCCACCTTGCCTAGTTATAACATTGTTTATATTACCTATTTCCATTTTGAAATTTTTATACAGTAAATTACAAAATGAAGGAATATGATAAAACATAGCAATATTATAGTAAAATGCATCCAAGTTAAAATGACTTCTCCCTGTTTGCTAGATTTTACAAGTAATTTCCTTATACATACTAAGATTTTGCTGTAAGGTTGATACTTTGTTGTTGTTGTTGAATTTTTTAGACTTTAAGACTTACATTTAACTGAAATTTATTTTTGTATATGGTTTATTGTTCTTCAAAATAATTTTCCACATGGTATTTAAGCACCACTTAATGCAAAATCAATCTTTTTCTCCTACTGACACCACCAAATTGCCCTCTGAAAAAATATTTACATCTCAAAAGGGAGACTTTAATCTGAACAAATGTCAACAAATGTGAAAAGTACCTGGTCTTTCATTCTTGCTTTTCTTGGCAATGTAACTGTATTTAACTCTGAGTCAACTGGAATGCTTCTTAGTTCATGCTCTACTTTGCAGGTATTTTCATTTAGTGCTGCTTCTACTTTTCCAGTAGATGGTGCTGGGGAAGAACATGCTGAATCAGCAGGTTGAGGAGATACGCTCTCTCTTCTATTAGACCTGTCATTGTCATCATCATCATCACTGGACAAAATAACTAAAATTATAAAAAAAAAGTACATCTTATATTAAAATTTATATTAACATTATACTTATAATTTTTTATTTCATTTCTGTCAGTTAAAAATGAAAATAAATTATCACAGTGAGAAATACACTAAATTTTTTTTGGATCTCTTCCAATTCTAAGAATAAAAACAAATGGGCTAGGTGTGGTGGCTCACGCCTATAATCTTAACACTTCAGGAGGCCGAAGCAGGTGGACCTCTTGAGGCCAGGAGTTCAAGACCAACCTGAGCAACATAGTGAGACACTGTCTATACAAAAAATAGGAAAAAATTAACCAGGTGTGGTGGCACGCGTCTGTAGTCCCAAATACTCGGTGGCTGAGGAAGGAGGATTGCTTGAGCCCAGGGGTTTGTAGTGAGCTATGATGATACCACTATACTCTAGCCTAGGCAGCAGAGCAAGACAATGTCTTAAAAAAAAATTGAAGATACAATCCACTTTATCTGATGGAAAGTTAAATTTGAAGAAAGCATAAGAGTTGGAATCATTTTAAAAATACTATACAAATACAAAATTGTTTTCATAGCCCGTTGCCCCTCACCCACACAAGATCAGTAAGTTACAAGAAGAACTGTTTGTAGGTTTCAGAGTTTCAAAAAGTGTAAGGTGTGAAAATAATTTGCATACAGCTTATTTACAAAATAGCATGCATTTTAAATATGTGTGAAACTCCACGTAACCAAATAATTTTGGACTACACACGAAATCACTAAAATCATAATTGGTCCTTGGGAAAATCTGGACCAGTGCCTAACGCTCAGTACATATTGTTGAGTAAATTAATGTGGGCAAGAAAAGACATTGTAAAAGCAATTTGCTCTTATACTTTGTACTCATTACTGAACCTTAGCACATTCATCTCTATATAACTCCCCAGGGCCACCCATATAGTACTTGAGTCAAACACCAACTCCTTACTCTGGTTTACAAATTTACATAATCTGGCCCCTGCCAATCTGTCAAATTTTCTCATATTACTCTATTTTTTTTTCCTCTTTATGCTCCAGGCACACTAGCCAATATCTCTGTCCCACAAACACCACAAGCTTATTTCTGCCTGGACTGTGCTTCCCCCAACACTGCATTTTTGTCACCAATTATTAGCTTAAGTATCAACTTTTCATTGACAACCCAATCTAAAATAAGTACACAGGTACTCAGTCATACAAACTCATTTAAATTTTCTGTTGTTCTTTGTTGTGATGTTTACTTGCTCATCTGTCTCTCCCTACTATGTATCAACTACAAGTGTGCAGACATTGTCTTGTTCACTGCTATATTCTCAAGCCTAAAATAGTGCCTTACACACAAAAAAAATTAAAAAATTACATGTTGAAGAATACATGAACTTGTAGGAGCAATTTTCCTTTTTAGTATTCCACACATAAATGCTTAATTAATATTTATGGAGTAAATGCCCCAGAGGAGCATCATCCCCGGCATTATTCCACTTGTCTTTTTTATTTTGCTGTCCAATCTCAGAAGTAAATGCTATGCTTGTATCTTTTTCAGAACTGGTCTTTTATTAACAGGAAACCTAATAGGCCAGATTAGAAGGTCTAAGCAGATTTACATATACAGTATTTGAAAGTTGGGGTTTTGCTACTTACTGGTTATTTGGCTCATATTCTCTTCTCTGTGAAATTAGGGACAATAATGGTACCTATTTCACAGGTTTGTTGCAAGAAGCCAATGATACGTAAAAAGCTTAGCACAATGCTTGGTATATATATTTATACACACACACACACACATAAATATATAGCATTTTTAAAAAAAGTCAATGAACTATTTATATTGTTTATTTAAAAAGCCACACAAAAATGTATTATATTCAAAGTGAAGCCTAGTGTTCTGTCTACAATTATTATTATTTTTATTATTTTTAGAGATAAGGTTTTGCAATGTTGCTGAGGCTAGTTTTGAACTCCTAGGCTCAAATGACCCTTCTGCCTCAGCCTCCCAAGTAGCTGGGAGGGACTACAGGTGTGTGTCACCATGCCTGGCTTACAATTATCTTTATGGTGCTTGAAGGGCATTAAAACTTCTGTATCTACTATGACAAAAATTTATTTTAAAGCCCAAATGCTGTAGTAGATAGGACTATATTATGTAGTTTTCATTTAATTAACTTAAAATAAATAAGGGTGATACTTAATATCAACGTAATTGTAAAGCAAATGGGGAGAGTATGCAAAGATATTATATAGTTAAAAGGTTGTTCTCATAGCCTCTTTCATTTTATTTTAAAAAAATAGAACATATGCTAAATAAACATCCATCTAGGACCCTGCCTTAGGGTCTGCAATGAATTGAACTATCTCCCCTCAAAATTCTCATGTTGAAGTCCTAACCCTCCAACATGATTGTATTTAGAGATAGCCCCTTTAAGGAGGTAAAAAAGAAGATGAAGAGATACCAAAGATCTCTCTCTGCTGGCACACAAAAGGAAGGCCACGTAAGAACCCAGTGAGAAGGTAGACATAAGAAGCCAGGAAGAGACCTCACCAGACACCAACACCACCTTTATCTTGGACTTCTTGCCTCCAGAACTGTGAGAAAACAATTTATTTTGTTTAAGCCACCCAGTCTGTGGTATTCCATTCTGGCATCCTGAGTACACTAATACAGAGTCTTTGCCCTTACATTCTAAACTTGTTCCCATATATATCAGCTTGTCTTCCTACTCACTCCATTCTGGGCTCTGCTCAAAAGTTACCTTATCAGAAGTGCCTGTTCTGCCACCTATCTAAAATAGCACTCTCCTTCCTCTTGACACCTAACTCTCCACTTCCTGGACATGCTTCACTCTTCTGCACTGAATTCATCACTACCCGAGACATTATACATTTTATTAACAGACTATTCACACTAGAATAAAAACCTCATCATAATAAATTAATGGGAAAACATTTAAGAATAAGTATATTAAGAAAAAAGACTTTGGAATCTGAAAGATCTGTTATTTTTTTTTAAAACCAAACTCCAATAGTCCACATGTATATAATACTGAGAAGTTATTCAATCCTCTAAGCCTGGGTTACCTCATTTATAAAATGGGTGTATCAGTAGCTACGTCAGACAATTGTGAAAACTAAATTAAAACAGGATACTGTGTAACACTTTTTTTTTGAGACAGAGTCTCACTCTGCTGCCCCGGCTAGAGTGAGTGCCGTGGCGTCAGCCTAGCTCACAGCAACCTCAAACTCCTGGGCTCAAGCAATCCTACTGCCTCAGCCTCCCGAATAGCTGGGACTACAGGCATGCGCCACTATGCCCGGCTAATTTTTTCTATATATTTTTAGTTGGCCAATTAATTTCTTTCTATTTATAGTAGAGATGAGGTCTCGCTCTTGCTCAGGCTGGTTTCAAACTCCTGACCTTGAGTGATTCGCCCACCTCGGCCTTCCAGAGTGCTAGGATTACAGGCGTGAGCCACCGCACCCTGCCTGTAACACTTTTTTTTTTTACAAAGCAGGGCACACAAGTATGCAATAAATGACATCTTTTATTATTAATAATATGTTCTTATAATGGAGCATATTATTCCATATACTTTAATGGAAAATACTTATCTTTTAACTTTTATATTTGAGGAGAGCAAATTTATGCTTTATATGGTTTTAAATCACGGTATATATGGTCCTATGTTAAGCTCTGAATAGTAAGCCTGCTTAAGGTACCTCAGAACCACATGAATTTATCTCCCTATATTAACAACCTGCATGGTTAATGTAAATATAATAATTATTTTTTTAAAAAGTTACTTGTCAACATAGCCTTATTAACGTCCAGTTCCCCTAACCCTGGAAACCTCATGATCTTAAGTTTCCTATATAAAATTTGGCTCAGTGATAATACCCAGTAAACTGCCTAATAAGTGAGAGTTCTTTTCATGTCTTAACTTTAAAATACAAAACCTCACCATTAAGAAAGATTCAAATGATGTTAACAATATTTAATATAGTATAGGTATAACATGGAAATGTATAAAATATTTGTCAAAAAACATCATCATAACGTCCTAACACAGTATCTTAGCTGCACATATATCATATAGTAATTCTTTACTTGAGTTCTGTTTGAAAAGTAAGCTAATGTGCTGGTGTAGACTGAGGTTTTCATATTGAAATTAATTAAAATAGAATTTGACATATTTCTGAGGTTCAAAAAAATTCTTAATATTTTCCCCTTTATTTACCAGTTTTCTGAATAATGCTTTGGAACCCTAAGCAACCTCCAAAGGTAACCAATGGAGGGCTTTTTTCCTTTTTAGGGGGATAGGAAGGCATCTTAATGAACTATTTGACTTTAACATATTTGACATATTTAAATGACTAGTAGCCATGATTCTTTTTGTGACTCAAGTAGTCCCATTCAGTGGTTAGTGCAAGCCCTTTCTTTTTAGCTCCATGTCTTTTTACATGTCCACAATAGTTTCTGACAGCTTCCTGATATGACTAGATGATCTAGGTTTATCATACATTTCATGCTTCAGACTTGGACGCATCTATTTTTCTGAGGAGCTCTGGTTATTTTTACTGAGAAATGGCATTTAAAATAAAAGATATGGGAACTAGAGGTTTTTTTTTTATTGTTGTTGTTTTTACTGTTTCTAGGCATTTTTTGTAGATAAAGCTAGGAAATATTTTATATTTAAGAGAAAATATATAAGTTCACACTATTACCTCCAACTCAAAGTTATATAATTTTTACTTGATTTTACTTTTTTTTAATTTTAGAGTCAAGTTCTTGTTCTGTTGTCTGGGTAAACTACAGTGGTGTCATCATAGCTCACTAGAAACTCAAACTTCTGGGGCTCAAGTGACCCTCTTGCCTTGCCTCCCAAAGTGTTAGGATTACAGGCATGAGCCACCATGCTCAGCCTGATTTTACTTTTGTATTCCTTTTCTCTAACTATAAAAATCTTGGTTCTTAGACACAATAATATAATTACTTATTTGTCTTATCAATATGTGTGTTTAAAAATAATACCAATACTATTAATAACAGTATTAATGAATACACTTAAGATTTTTCTGCAGTTCTATTTAACCTTAAAATATATTACCATTAGGAATGTCAGCCACAACATTATTTTAATTTAGATTCACTTGAAATACTTCTATGTGTTTAAGCCACCAACTAAATATATAATTAAGTTCATTTGTTTTATTTTATGTTTGAATTTGTTGTTTTTAAAATTTTTTTAAATTTTGTTTTATAATTATGTAAAATATTTACATAGTTCCAAAGTCAAACCTATAAAAGAAGGTATAGTTGGAAAAATTTATCATCTACCCCTAACACCTTGTAAAAAGAAAATACAGCCATCCCCTCAACCCCATATGCAAAAGGGAAGGTAAAGGCCTCAGGTACCTTGTGAAGAACTGGCCCAACAGATCATTCAGGAAATTCCTTGCTGACCTCCCATAAGCAAGGACATGTAAATTGTAACTATAAACCCACAGGCTATGTGTAGCTCCTAAAACTAAAGTCTGTTCGATTCCACACTAATAATGAATTACAAGTTTATCTTCATAGGCAGAACAGAGATGTAGATATCACTGGGTCTCACAGGAATGTAATCATTTTGTCTCACTATCCCCACTCCCCTGGCCTTTTTTTCCTACTGTATGCCTTTAAAATGCTGAAACTTCCAAATTCCCCTTCAGAAAAACAGCCACAGGTTTGTATTTTTCCAGGGCACATCCTCAACTTTGCTTAATATCTGTTTCCTCCCCTTTCAATCATTTTTCCTATTAGTTTTTTATACTCTATTTTATTTTATTTTATAAGAAATGGGGTCTTGCTACGTTTCCGTAGCTGGACTCGAACTCCATCTTAGCCTTCGAAGTAGCTAAGACTACAGGAGCATACCACTGTGCCTGGCTTCTGTTTTTTAAAGAAACTATATTCATTCTCCCATCCTATAGCTAGCTTCATTCCCATCACTAAATATCTTGGAAATCACTCTACACAGTATTATTACTATGTCAGATCTTTCACCCTTTTACAGCTTCATACTCTATTCAACCAGTCTCCAATTATTTCCAATCTTCTGCTATTTTGGATATATGTCTTCCACATATATCCACACATGTACGCATTTGTCCAAAGATAGGGAAAAAATTTAAGGGAGGAACAAAAGTGGTAAGGAAACTAATTTTCACCAAATCCTTTCTATGTGTCAAATATTTCATTGGGCTATACTTTATATATGTAATTTTATTTATTCCTTTAAAAACACTATCAGCAGGAAATACACCCATTTACAGATCAGAGAGATTAAATTACCTTGGCCAAAGTCAGAAAGCTAGGCATAACCAGCACTTGACCTAAGACTGGGGCCAAGGTCTATATTTTTTTTAACTATTTAAGATGGACCAGATGAGAACAATGTTTTCTTTATGCTCACACTCACATAAAAAATACATATATTAAAAATACTAGATTGAAATAAGTAATATTAAAGGGAGTAAAATACTTACTTGGATCATTTAGATCTGACAGGCTTGTTTTCCTTTCTTTCAAGTTTGTGATTTTGGGTATTTTTGCCCCAGGTAAAATGATTTTTCCATTAGTCTGTAAATAATTGTGTCTACTATCATCACAATTCACAATAACATCAACTGGAACCTTTTCCACACTGTTGCCATAAAACTTCTTGGTTGTTAATCCTGTGTTTTGTGACTTCTGTCCTCCAGAATTCTGATGAATTGACGTTCTTAATAATGGTCCAGTAGATTCACTCAAAGTTATAGCTTGTCTGCAATTTCTTTGCAAATCCTTAGGAAAAAGAACACCACAACTTTGGCATTTGGTCTGACTTTCTTTTTCTTTTCCATATTTTGGACAACATTCACACTGTTCAGAAACTTTAAGTTCCAAAAGAACAAAAGAAATAAAAGATTTTGGCATTTTATTTCAAAATCAAGGAACTCCCCCCTCCAAAAGTCTCAAAATTAAGTCTCTCTCATCCCTATCATCAGAACCATGGCTATCATGAGACTCTGCCAGAATAAGTCATGTTAACTGGGATTTAGCATCAGAATGCTGGAAGGTATTTTCAAGACCATCTAGCCCAGCAGTCAGCCACATATAAATTAATTCCATCTTTAAGAATCTGAGGATATGATCAAGCTGAGTACTGACTGGCTCCAATACTTTACTGTCTTGTAATAAAGATAAATAGGACATATCTAAATGAAAAGAACTCCATGGAAAAGTGATACTTCCAGATATTTCCTTTTATAAAATTGATACCAAACAGAAAAAGTATATCCCTACTATTAAAATTCCCACTATTAAAATATAGAAGAAAATATATCCTAAGCTATTAGTATATGCCTTCCCTCAGCTTAGAAACACTTATCTAGGAACTTTTTGCAACAATTAGAAACAAAATGCTGATTAGCTCAACTGAATAAGATATATTTTTCATGATAAAAACCAGAGATTAGGAATTCTATCAACCTAACAGTCTAAAAACTAGAATCTCAACACTGCTCCATTAGTTTTAGTAGAGTTTATATAAAGTAATGAATTTTCATAATATTTTACATTAAGTATAATTTCTTTTGGAAAACAAAAATTGATTAAACTCTCATTTCCCCCTTTTGGTCAGTGGAAGACTTTTATAAAATAAAACAATTCCAAAGTACATATCACATACTATCTGCAAGTCTCTACCCATAAATAACCAACTACACTAACAAGAATGAGCCTATAACTGATTTATGAGATATCACTACTAAGACAATGTCATTTTTTTTTTTTTTTGAGACAGAGTCTCATTCTGTTGCCCAGGCGAGAGTGTCATGGGGTCAGCCTAGCTCATAGCAACCTCAAGCTCGTGCGCTCAAGCAATCCTTCTGTCTCGGCCTCCAGAGTAGCTGGGACTACAGACATGTGCCACCATGCCCGGCAAATTTTTTCTATATATTTTTAGTTGGCCAATTAATTTCTTTCTATTTTTAGTAGAGGTGGGGTCTCACTCTTGCTCAGGCTGGTTTCAAACTCCTGACCTTGAGTGATCCTCCCGCCTCGGCCTCCCAGAGTGCTAGGATTACAGGCGTGAGCCACTGCGCCCGGCCGACAATGTCATTTTTATTACATATCCTAAAAATGTTTAATTCCATTAAATTCAAAATCTTGTTTTCCTATAATCAGTATGTAGTGTGGAATTTCACAGATTATACATGGAAAGAAAAACCACTAACCTTGTTCACGAGTTAGATTACATAGAGGCTGGCTACAATTCTTTATCTCCACTAAGAAAAAAATAAGAACAATTGGCATGGGAGTAAAGAGTAAAAGAAGAAAGATTTGTTTTACACATTAAAAAAAATTCTGAGGTTTTCAGCTGACATGCCTAGTGGAGGAAGGATGCTATGTCTAGGGAGGATCTTTTCTCCTTCCTCCTTAACCTAGGTCAAGCAGTATGGGTTGTCAGGATGGCCTCAGCCAAGCTTAAGCTGGCATGCCACGAGATTGATCACATAAAGGAAAACTGAGCAAATAGATAAATACACTGGGGATGAAGGCTGTCAGGTTTCTTACTGTCAGAGAAGGGAGTTACAAACATGCAAAGTGAGAAAGACAAGGCTGTGGTGTTGGACTAGAATTAGAGTTATCAATGTGAGCTCACAGATGTTAATGTGTATTAAATATTGACACATAAATATATTGCCTAGCTCTGTCCATTGAGAAGGCCTAGAAACAATGATACCCAGTATCAATGAACATAACTTGTGCCTAAATATTTTCCCTCTATTTGACGGAACCACTAATGACTTCTTGGAGAAATACATGACTGTAGGGCTGAGACAGAGGAATATTAAGTCTTGTTATACCAAAGTGTAAAGAAGTACTCAAAGAATGATGGGGACACATCAAAAAGAAACAAGGGCCAGTTTGAAGGGACTCCCATAGACCAAGTCTAGAACAATCTGAGTATCAAAATAAATAATGAAAGTTACAGACTATAATATAACCCTTTGAGTAAAGTAAGAACCCCATGTGTCCATGCTGATATAAATAAATGAATAAGTAAATGTGGAATAAGGAAAAGCTCTACTTTACATTAGAAGTCCTGTTAATAAATGAGCACAGAAATACCTACTAATTAACTTTGCAGTGGAGAAATCTAGAACGTTTTAACTACGGTTAAAGTTAATATTAATGTGAAAATCAACACCGTGTATCCCCTGATATTATATGATGCAATGAGATTATAGTATCATTTCTGAGGTATTCTGGAAAACCATATAAACCATAAAGAAACATCAGACAAACCTAATCTCAGGTACAAAGTAGCCTATACTCCTCACAAATATAAAGATTATGAAAGACAAAGGAAGACTATGAAATTATTCCTTACTGAAAAAGACTAATTCATGGCAATTAAATTTAACAGATGACCCTGAACTGGATCCTGTACCCATAAAGGACATTATTTAGGTGAAATTTGAATAGGGTTTATGGATTAGATGGTAATTTTGAGTCAATGTTAATTTTGTGATCTTGATAGCTGCACTCTGGTTATATAAGAGGATGCCCCCATCCCCAATCTTTTATTAATTTTTTTTTTTTTTTTAAGAAAAGAAACACACTGAAGTATTAAGTGGCAAATGGGCATCATGCCTATAACTTACATGGTATGGAAAAATACATACACGCAAATATTTATGGTGGGGAGGGAAGAGGGAGAAAGGCACAGAGAAGAATAAAGCAAATGTGAAAAACTAGGAAATCTGGAAGTAGCATATACGTAGTCTATTATTTAACTTTTTTTTTAAATTTAAAATTATTTAAAAAATTTTGGATCAAGAGCAATCACTTGGAATGCATTACAACTTGCAGTACATACAAAAAGGCACTGATAAATTCTTTCAGAAAAAAAAATTCTGTATTTTGGACAGATAAAAAATGGCCTATTGAAGACAGAAATGTCTGCCTAAGTAACATTTCTAGGTCTCTTCTGGTCCTATAATAAAAGATCACCTAGAATTTAATAAGTACTAAAAAAATAATAAAAATACTGTCTGACTAGCAATGAAGAATAATTTCTCTACCTACCTCTAAATGGGTTAAACATTTTTTTGAAGCAGGAGACAAAGGAGGAGTAGGCTGATATGTACTACAGTGACGTTTCTGTTGTACTTTCCTCTTAATGTCAGGCTCCACATGTGATTCAGACTCTTCTGTTTTCTTCATTATACGTTCTAAAGGAAGGAGAAAAAATAAAAGCAATGAAATTAAATTGCATAAATTCCTTGGCCGGGTGCAGTGGCTCACGCCTGTAATCCTAGCACTCTGGGAGGCCGAGGTGGGAGGATCACTCAAGGTCAGGAGTTTGAAACCAGCCTGAGCAAGAGCGAGACCTCATCTCTACTATAAATAGAAAGAAATTAATTGGCCAACTAAAAATATATAGAAAAAATTAGCCAGGCATGGTGGCACATGCCTGTAGTCCCAGCTACT
>CAUYRT010075806.1:0-26934 GCA_963574885.1 Lepilemur ruficaudatus
GCCTGGGCAAGACAGTGAGACTCTGTCTCAAAAAAAAAAAAAAAAAAAAAGAATCAACTCTGAAACAAATACTTCAGATAATGATATATTCCTTGACACTAACTATGTAAAATAGACACAAATTGTCAGCACTTCTATCAGTACTTTAGCAGAATGAATGACAATGTCTTTCACAAAAATTTAGCATCAAAAGTTGTCCTAATATTTAAATTCACAAATAGGAAAATAGAGGCCCTGCAGGGAAAGTTAACCACAAACTGCTGTCATTATTTACAATAACAAGGTGTGTGCAATAGGAATTCCAGTCCCTTTTGGAACATGGAGCAGGGATGTAGAAATATATACATTTATGATAGAATGGACCAATCAGCAGCTTTGTGAAGACTATAGGTATGTGGTACGTGTGTACGCACACACATCTCACGTGGAAGTTGATGAAGATAGATAAATGTAACAACAGTCTACGATGAAATTTTCAAGAAGACAGTCCCTAAATTCCAAGTGTGTGTTTCAGAATCCTACGTGGGTCATAAGCTCTTGATAGGAAGTCTAAAGGAATGAGTGGAGAAGAAGGAAGGATGATATTAATAGAAACATTTGTATAGCTTGTGGTTACCCCGGCAGTGGCTGAATGAAGGACTTACACAATAGCTGAGAGAGAGTCATGAATGTGACCTGCTTTTCCAGGTTAAACCACCTGGGGGCTTTCACAGAGGAAGGATATAAGAGGGTTGTGTTATTTTAGAGGCCCTGTATATCAGCAAGGAGGCTGGGATTTTTTGTTGCCCACAAAATTTATTAAAATTAAATTTTTTTCACAAAAAGAGGTAGATTAAAATATTAGTGTTCCTCAAAAAGTTTGAACCTGATAGGATGCTTAAGTAAACAATTATGAGGCATCGAATGAGCCAAAACCAAGGGGACCTGCACCAAGGTCATGAACGTGAGAAGGCCTCAAATTCCATTCGTTTGGGATGATGCTTCAGCACAAATCCCAAACATATCCAAGAAGAGAGATCTGCAAATTCCTCTAGGTGTCATCAACCCCTCTAAACAGAAAATTGATTTCAGCTATTTACCTGCATTTAGAGATCATAGGACCAAAGCTAGCAATAAGTCGGGGAAAATGACAGTATGTTGCTAAGTAGAGCCCCTAAATCAGGTGGTGAATGTGAAGTCTCAGAATGAGATGAACACAGAAAGTAATCAGGAAGTGCCAAAACAAATTAACCTTTTGGGGCTCTTGTTACCAATGGAAAGTTGAAGCCTACAGCACTGTGTGCACTTGTCAGGTTGGACAGGTGCCCTTTCATAAGTCATAATCAACAATAGCCTGGGAGGAATTTTTTGACTCAGACTCTGTGAGCTGAGCAATATTCTTGAGAAATAGGCAGCTGTGTGCCCTAGTTCTCATTTTCTCTCCCTCTCTATAAAAAATAATTTAAAATACTCGCTTTCTACTTTTCATAACAACCGTGGCTCAGAGAATATAAAACAAGTAGGGCCAATTCCCCGAAAGCCAATCTACCATGTAGAACTTCCAAATGTAGGTGAGCATTGCTACTCTTCCTCTCTCTAATGAGCTTGTTTTCCCAACGGTCAGTTGGCAATTATTCAGTGGCCCCCAGGATTGTCCAACCAAGGCCCAAACTGAAATCTCAGTTCACGAGAAGCATATGAAAAATTCACAGTAACTAGTAACAGCACTCAACAAAAAGAAAGCCTTGATGTATATTGCATTGGCATATCAGGATGGAAAAATGTCTCATAATATTCAGTCCACTGTCTATAAATTCAGCACAATACTGTTTTCTACAATTTGCACATTTCAATTTCAATATCTCTACCTTTATAGAAAGATCCTCTAATTGAAAGTGACTTCAGGTTAAAAGGGATTTAGAATCTGAATATTAGGTGTTATAAGAAATTAAGTCACGTATTGATGCATTCACTAATTCATTCAACTGTCATGGACAAAGCATTGTGCCCAGAAATATGGCCTCTTCCATGCAACCAGAGTAATTTTTCTAAAGTACAAATCATATCCATCCATGGGATATCTGTAATATGAAGAACAAGCTCTTAATATGGTTTACAGCTTGCTACTAAAAGAGGGGTATATAGGAGTCTGTTAGAATTGAGGAATCTTAGGCCCTACCCCATATCCCCTAAATCAGATTCTACATTTCTGTTCAGCTTCCAAGTCATGCTGAAAGTCAGTCTGTTGAGAATCATCCTTTGAGAAGCTCTGGTTCTGTGTGACAGTTTCTGTTTCCTTCTCCACCCTCATCTGTGCCGCTCTGCCCTCTTCCCAGGTATCCTCCAAGCCACAGTCCTACTAACTTACATGCAGCTCTTCCAAAGCAGGGACCTTCAGGCTTTTGTGCTTATTTCTCTATATGAAAGGCTACTTCCTCCCAGAACACCTACCCTGTATGAACTACCCTTCTAATTCATCCGTTGTCCTTTTCAACTAACTCTCTTTTTTCAGGTCTCAGGTTAGAAACCACTTTCTTGGGGACGTTTTTTCTGGTATCCTAGTTTTGGATTATGTTCCCTTCTTTCACACTCCCATGACAGCCCTTTCTTACCAGTATTGGAAAAGTGGCCCTATCTCACTCTCTGTATCTGCTCATTTACTTTTTATACTCACCACTAGTCTTTAGGTGCTTCTGAGCTCTAAGTCTTTTTTATATCTTTATCACCAGGACTTGGTGGGGTACCTGACAGAGTAGGTGCCTGATATGTAATTGTTGAGTGAATGCTTAAGAGATAGTTCATACATCTTCTCCAGGGCTATTTGCATGTTAAGCAATTTTAAGTCTTAAAATCAACAGATTTCTTTTATAAAGGAGTTTAAAACATTAAGAAGCAGGGGAGGAAAGTGCATGGTGAGGGATGGGTTCAGGGGGACCCATTCTGAGGAAAAATCTGAGGCATGCCTGTGTTATGGTGATACTCATTTTGAAGAATTGCTACCCCGAGTCTCTGGAGCTAAGAGGTGCTTCATGGGATAAAACCGCAACTCCTTTAGAATATGCTATATTTTATTTCCTGTACCAAACAGTGGGTTTTAAACTCACAGACTTATTTTCTTCTGCTGCTTTATGGCTACTTGACCAAGGACTACTTTAAACTGGCAGTTTGCTTTGGATAGAAAAGTCCCAGCAAGGAGGATATTTCTACAGCAACATATTTTTCAGTCAATGATATAAATGCATTGAGCTCACAATGCCAGAGGTATTTAGATAGATGTGTATGTTTTTCTTATTTCCCAGGGAGGGGGTTAATGTAGTGTGTCTTGTCTTTTTCAGACCACATGAACCTCTACTATATTCTTGTGTATCTTTATTGAATCATTTATCTAGATTTCAGTGGCAACCCGCATGCCCTAGTACAGTTCCACAAATATATATATATATGTATATATATATCACGGTAATAAGAAAATAGTTTCCTTTATTGTTTAGAAACTAAAAAAAAGCTGTTCCTTGGGTAGAGGGAGAGTCATCTCTTTTGAGATCTGATTTGGATTTGTGAGCCTGTTTAACCGGTATAACTTTCTTTCAGAATGACAGTGGTTCTTACAGCAATGTGGACCAAAAGGCTTGCCTAAGCATGAGAGAGCAAGAAAAAAAAATAAACTTCCAAATAAAATAATGTCTCCATATGAATTATGACCAATGCATCTCGCTTAATTTAATCTCCTTCTTTTGCTTTAACAAACTATTGCCCAAAGAAATTTAGAAAGGTCTTCTTCCTATTTATTAAGTCTATGTGAAAATAATGACCTATCATGCTAATGGTTTTTGATTTGCTATTTTCCTCTAATCTAGTTTCCTTTTAATTCTAATTTTCTTTCCCCCTTAAAACTTCTAGTTTTGTAACAGTCTCTAAATAAAAATTAAAAGGTAATTTACTGTATTTTATTATAATACTGTATGAAGGTTCATCTCCACCCAAACCAACTATTTAAAATTTCCTGTAAAGAATATATAGTTAAGGACATGGTTTTTAACATCAATGACAACTTCTGCACCACTATTATTTATTGAGTTTTTATAATGTTTTAGTCAGTTGGTCCAGTTGATTTCACAGGTGTGCCTTGACATATAGTTCACAGAAATATTGACCTTTTTTACCTGAGAAAAATCAAGGCTGAGATAGTAAGTGACTTGCCCAATTTAAAAGCTAAAAGTAATAAAGCTGTGATTTGAACTCAGGTTTCCTGATGTCAAATTTAGTTCATAATATTGCATTATTCTGATTAAATATTTCAGTGTATAGGGAGACCCATGATGTAAACTGTGTGTTTCATTTTTCCATATCAAATTTATTTCCCATGAAGAAAATAATGTGAGTTTATATTTTACATTCAGAGAAAATATTATTTAAAAACAAAACTTTGTTTAATTGTAGAAAAAGAAAAATTATCAATAATTTTTCCCTATGACCCATAAAACAGCAGGTAATGCAGAGATTTTCCATTTAGTGTAAATCTCATTAGCTCTGTAATTTGTTCAATAGCATAATAAAAAGAAAATTCCAAGTCATTAAAGCCTTCTCAATCTTCACTGCTGCAAATTCACGATGAAATAACTAAACTATCCATCTTACTGGGAAAGCAATTTTTTCATTCAAAACCACAACTAATTTGACACTAGACAACATTAAGGCCAATAATGGTGTGCCCTTACTTTGAAGAAAAAAAGAAATGGATCAAATATGAATCAATAGTGGCTGAAGCACCGAGCATAAAGATACATCTCACATGAAAGGACAAAACTGCATTGCTGGCTGGGTGTGGTGGCTCACGCCTGTAATCCTAGCACTCTGGGAGTCTGAGCCGGGAGGATCGCTTGAGGTCAGGAGTTTGAGACCAGCCTGAGCAAGAGAGTGAGACCCTGTCTCTACTAAAAATAGAAAAATTAGCCAACCATGGTTGTGCACGCCTACAATCCCAGCTACTCCGGAGGCTGAGGCAGGACGATCGCTTGAGCCCAGGAGTTTGAGGTTGCTGTAAGCTAGGCTGACACCATAACACTGTAGCCCAGGTGACAGAGTGAGACTCTGTCTCAAAAAAACAAACAAAAAAACCCCACAACTTCATTGCCCAGGTATGTGGCCAGTTATCACTGTGTAAAGTATAATGAATCCTGATGGAGATATACACTGCATATTCCAATGACTAATCATTTCTCTTTATTATGGCAGGTCCATAGGGAGAAATTCTAATACAATGGAGGGAACACACTCAACAGCTGTGTTCTAAGATGACTTATGGCAAATGACCATCTCTCCAGGGGCAGCTTCCATACCTACCAAATAATCTCTGAGAATATCCTCAACATATTTTTATGAGGCAATGATCTCATATCCTTAAGCTTGTAGTTACTACTGAGATAGGTTTTGGTAAATTATACTTACCGAGAATGAAAAAAGACCAAAGAAAAGTCTTTAAGACATGTAAGTATGGTTTGAGGGTATAATCTATTACATACCACATTACCCTGTGACATGACTGTTTTCCAAAGAGCTATTTCATTAGTAAATTCAGTGTGTATGAATACTGCCATAACCACAATGCATAAAATCAGTGTACTAAGGTCAGTTAATAAATTTTATTATTGAATACACAGTGCATTCTGAAGTCATTGGTGCACCAACTTTCCTTGATTCCCACACTGACATCTCACTATTTCTCATGTCCAGGACCCACTCACAGGTCCCAAGCTGGGAAACTGTAACAGGTGGCTGGGTTCCAAGGATTGAATTACAGTGAATAAGATACTAACTTAGAGAAGTGAGTCGACAAAGGTGAGAGCCGTGAACAGTGTCAAAGACAGGACCCAGAGGTAACTACCACAGGAGAAGAATCAAATGCCAGGTCCATGTGATGAGGTAAATCCCTTCTTTAAAGAAGTTATGGTGGTGCCAAGTTCCAGGTGTTTTGTTGGATATTAAGTACTCACTGGTGAATAAAAATAGATGTAGCTTCTGTCCTCATGGCATTTAAAAATTTCATAGATATGGTCAAGGAAGTAAGCTACACATCAGCCCCAAAAGAATAATCTACTGCATTAAATACATAAAATGGAAGACAGTTCTGTCTTCAAAAGCCAAAGAGGTCAGCAGAGGCTTAGGAATTACAGCATAAAGTGGGAAATGTTGAAAGAAACTGTTCAGCAGGGCATAGGAATTAATGTCTGTTCTGACCAATTACCAGCCACGTTATAGCAGAGGCAGCTGGCCCAGTTTGAAACATCAGTCCAGGCTCCACATGCCACTGCAGCTTGACTCCATTCCTGCCTCTGGGAATAACATTAAGAAGAACAGTGGCTTACACTTAATGCTTATACTCATACATATATATATGTGTGTATATATTTAGAGAGAGAGACTTGCTCTGTCATCCAGGCTGGCTCTGTCACCCAGTTATGATGATCATAAGTCACTGCAGCCTCAAACTCCCAGGCTCAAGTGATCTTCCTGCGTCAGTCTACCAAGTAGATGGGATTGCAGGCACGCGCCACCATGCCCAGCTCTAGTGCTCATATTTTATTTTGTGCTAGACATAGTTCTTTGAACTTTATATTCATTATGATATTTGATTCTAAAAGTACTCCTTAGAACTAGGTGCTATTAATTTTCTCGTTTTACAGATGAAGAAGCTAAGGCAAAGAATAGGTTTAAAACTAATAACACGTGGTCAAAGGACACACAGGTGATAAGCCACAGAGCTTGGATTTGAATCAGATTCTCCAGCCCCAGAATCTGCCTCTTAATTGCTGTGTTATTTTGCTTCTCAATGCCGTTTTAAAGTTAGGCTGCATTTTGAGAAGCAAATTCTACAGGATAAGTAACAAAGCATCGAAGTGTTCTGTTTACGAACCCTATGCTTACCTTGTGTCTTATCTTTTGTAATATCTTCTCAAGTGCCTGTTGCCTCAATTTAAACCACAGTTCTGGTACCCTGTGAGCTCTGCTTTTTCTGCATTAGAAGCACTGCCTTGAAACTGCCTGCCTCCCATCAAGTTGTTACAAAACCAAGACCCGGCCTCATTCCTACAAACCTTTGTGAATCATGTGTCCTGCCTCTGAACGTGGCATAATTGATGGAAACTGAGATATCATTTGTTTACACTTGTTAAATATTTTGTAATGTTTTACTATTTAGACATCACCTACTTACCTTGTTCTTCAAATGCTAATATTCCTACAATCACTCTTCCTGGGCTCCACCTTAGTAGCAGGTGTATTAATTTGCTAGGGCTGCCATAACAAATACCACAGTCTGGGTGGCTTAAACAACAGAAAAGTATTTCCTCAGGGTTCTGTAGGCTAGAAGTTCAAGTTAAAGGTTGCAGGGTTGCTTTCCTCCAAGGCCCGTCTCCTTGGCTTATAGCCATCTTCTTCCTGTGTCTTCACATGGTCTTTCCTCTGTACATTTCTGTGTCCTAATCTCTTCTTCTTATAAAGGCACCAGTCATATTGGATGAGGGCCCATCCTACTGACCTCATTTCACCTTAATTACCTCTTTAAAGACTCTATCTCCAAACACAGTCACATTCTGAGTTTCTGGGAGTTACGATCTCAACATGTCAATTTTGAGGGAGGCGCGGTTCAGCCCATAACATTGAGATAGTTTGGACCTCTGTGACATAAACTGCACTCAGGAGTAGATGTCACCACAGTCTCAATGTAACAAGCATGTCTGCTAGACTGAGCCTCTGGCCGTTGTCCACAACTGTATCTGTTCCCTAGTGCATGGATTACACCAGGGGAAAGGTTGAGTGTGGTCCCAGAGGAAGAAGCTGTATCTCTTCTTTCCGATTATTGGTTCACTAAGCCCTATGTATACAAGGATGGTACCTTTTTCAAACTCCCATGAAGGTGCTGAGTAAGGATCAATTTGCAGTTAGGTTGGGTTGCTCTGTGCTTGTCTCCACCAGAGCCTGGAACCATGGCACTGACTCTTGGCCAAGACAGTGATGAAAGTGACTAGCTAGTGATGTATACCATGCCTTTTTTAAAGATTGAAACTACTTGGAAGGCAACCTGTACTAGCTTGTTTATATTGTTTATTGAAAATGTGTAGGCTGATGATTTGCACCTGATTTATATGGTTACACAACCTAGTTTGAGCTGCGGTTACCAGGGCTTTGGCTCTCATGAGACCAAGGTAACTTGCACATTTCTTGCTGTTTCATGATGTGAAAATGGAACATTTCCTGTTACTCAGAAAGGTCCCTAGGAGCTGTGCCTGGAGGTTTCGGACCATTCTAGTATTTTTTTTCTTGTTGTACTGTATATGTCACCTTTATTAAAGCCTTATATGGATGCTCATGAGTCCTTTCAATTATTTGACCTCATGTTATTGCCTTAAGGTGCCGTATATGCAAGCTATAGAGCTGAACAACTATTCTGATAATTACGTGTTGTTATTCTAATTCTGTTTCTTCATATGCATTAATATAGTAATAATTTATTTCATTTGTTAACCAAACAGTACTTGGTAGACATTAAATTATTTGCTTTAAAATATAATTTTATAATTCAAATATGTATTGAACATAATTGATGTGCCAGTTTAGTAGATATTTTAGTAGATATTTAGTAGAAATAACAGTTAATAATAAAGTTACCCTGGCATCTGCAGAGCTTCCAGCCTACCAATCAACACGGATGATATGACTTTAAGATTCATTTTTTTTTTTTTGCTGTACAAAATGAACACATATATCTTACTTTTACAAAAACTAGACTATGGTTAATTTCACAGATTTCTCTGTAGCAAATGCTTTTCTTTCCAAACATAACATGAATGTGAATAAATTTACTTCAATAACATTTTTAATGCTATCACTGTACTCCTCATATGGGTGTAATTCTAATTAACCATTTGAAATACTTACTGGTCACTTAGGTGACTTCCTGCCTTTTTTTTTTTCCCACTAGCTTTTGATATGGATAGGCATATTCTAGTGTATGGAGCACTGTTTCTGGTAGCAGTGTGGAGACCTCTGCTATATACTTAGCTATACTTTTACTGATCATGCTACAATGGGCTTGGGCATAGATTATTAGCTATAAGTCTTAAAGTCAGAAGAAATATTACATAACCCTGTTTTGGAGGTCATGCAATGATGGTAATTTGTGCTTTTCTATTGTTATCATAATCTCTTGGAATTTCCCCATAGTTTATCTCTGATAATTACCATATTTTAGTCATTTGATTGCTTGGCAGGGGAGGGGGAAAATGAGAATGCCTAAACACTATGTTTCAGGTGACCAAAGTCCTAGAGGATTCCATTAGGCTGCTCCATCTTTCCTCATTTAAGTCTTGAACAATCCATGATAACTGAGGCAACAAAGGCAAGTTATTACAAAAATACCAAGAATTAAAGAGTGCAAAGAATATAACTGACTTAGGGCAATTTTGTCTTCCTAAAGATTCCCTATCTTGAAGATGAAATTCTGAAAAGGTTCTTTCTTTTGTGATCTCCTTTTCTCTTTCCATGTTCTTCACCTGTTTGCATACAGACACATGAGTGCGCACACAGATACACACACACACTATAACCTTTCCCATTAACAAAATCCCAAAGTTAAACATTTTGATGAATTTCATAACTCAGTTATAACCTCTAAAATTGCCAAGACAAGCAAGATTTGTTTAGATGATTAAAAAGATGAAAAATTTCTTATTGTGATGATCAAATCTAGGATTGGACCTAAGTGATCAGTCCAGGATCCGGTAAATTGTTAAGCAATTCTAATGATGTATTTATAAATGATATGTTTCAATAATAGAAGACCAATGAAATCCAAGCCATAAAACCACCAGGGAAAAAGGCTATATGCCATGAATAAGATTTAGATTCAATCAGAACATCAGGTCTATGTTCTATATCCCTAACTAAGGTAGAGATTTTTTTTCCTCCATCAATCATGAATACCTACTGACTTTTATAAGGCAATAATAAACCTATTTCCAAAAAATTCTGCAGGCAAAACAGGCTTCAGTTTTTACAGTTACATGACTGAATTATTTTCATTTATGATATTCCCATTTTCGTCGTGTGCCTTATAAACTTGATTTATTTCAACTAAAATACAGTAAAATCCCGATTATTTCAAATCATCAGTAAAATAAATGTTTCAGACTGTGTAACATTTATAAAATAAAAAAATACATACAATTGACATTTTTGCAACATGTCATATTTTAAAATAAATAAGCTAAAGACAATTCAATGTTTCCTTTTAAACTGAATGCTCCCCAGGAAAAAATTGTATTTCCCCCATATGCAAATGATGTAGGCCATAGGTGGAATGACAACATGCTACCAGACTGAATTCAGTGAGACCCTGCAAATGCACTGACATATATCAGTGGGACAAACTTCAGTCAGTCACACTGACACCTTTGGAATCTGCTGAAGCACAGGTGTCCAGTTAATGAAAAAGAAAGTGTGAGAAAAAAATATGAACTACTAAAGCCTCCTATATTTAAAGCTTTCAAAGATTAAAAAAAAAAAGATGTGATAGATGAAACTTTCTGAATTTATATCATGGCCATTCTACTTACTTGTTTGATAACTAACCACCCAGATAATTCAAATCCCTTCATTATAATACAGAGTAAACATCTATTCAGCTTGTTGTGGTTATTTTCAATTTCATAAATAGGACACATTAATACATACTTTCTGAAAAATATTCAAATATATATTTAGAGAAAAACATAAATATTACTCACTACTTTCTTCTTTATTGCTTTCCCACTCCCAAACCCCTTAGAAATTTCTAAAGTTAAAAAATTTGATGTCTAGATAGCCAATAATTTTTTTAGATATTTACATGCAAATATTATTTTTCCTATAAATTCTCTATGCATTTTTTCTGTAACTTTTTTTACTTAGCCACTTATCTTAGCAGTCTTTTCATGTCAGAACATGTTGGTTTAAGTAATTCTTTATGAATGTACCATAATTGTATTCAGATATTTTCCTATTGATAGATGTTCAGAATATTTGCGTTTCACTCTTACAAACAATGCTGGAGTAATATCCTTAAACAAACATGCAAATAGTTTATTGGGATGAAGTCATGGGATTGAAATTGCTGAATCAAAGGTTATGAGTGCTTTGAATCTTGGTTTAAACTGGAAAATTGCTTCTAAAAGGCTTTACTGATTATGACCTCGTGCTATATGAGGTCACCATTTGCTAGACCCACAGCAATATTGGATATTATCACACTGTTTAAAGTTTGACAATGAGTTAAAAAATCATTTAATGCTTTAGTACGTCTATTTAATTGCTTACTAAACATTTAATTTGGATGTCTTTTATAAAATATCTGTTTCTATCCTTCCTATATTGAGTTGATTTTTAGATTCTTGCACTATGACAGAAATGTTTTTATCATATCATACTTTCTACCTTTAGCCAAATTTCAGTGTAGTTTCTTGACCTTAAAATTGCTGACAGAGGTTTGTTGAAGTCTTTCATAAAAATGATCGCGATTTGTCAAATATTTTCATGTTTTACAACTGTGTTTTAAATTGCATTAAAAGCTATTAACATGATTTAACACTGTTTTTGTTAGGTATTTAAGTATTTGTGACCAATGTGATTCTGGTGGATAATAACATTTATTGCAATTAAATATTTGTTTTTATCCCATTTTAAAATCCCATCAGGAGGAACGTCCCTTTTTAAAATCCCATCAGGAGGAACAATATTCATGTAGAATATTGCTACATCTCTGTAATTTTATTTAGCATCTGCCTTCTAATCTGTTAACGTTGCAATATTTTCAAATTCTGTGTTATTTTCAACTTTGTCTCTCTTATACAGTGTTTACTTTTTAATCAAAATTCAAATGAGAATTTACCTCTTCTTAATAAAAAAAGTAACTCATTCTATTTTCATGTGATTATTGATGCATTTAGTTTTATTCCTGCCATTTCATTTAAAATTTTTTACACAGCTTTCTTTCTTGCTCATTTTCTTACTTCTTTGCCTTTTCACATTGATTATTTTCTTAACATTTTTTTTCTCTAATGGTTTTCCATGTTGATACAGAATTGTAATCTACTGGTTACTTTCACATTTCTAAAACATTTATTAAGCAAGACCTAATAAATATTTATACCTTCTATTTTCTTACCAGAAAATTAGAATGAAATATAATACATTCACTGCTGATCCTCCTTATTTTGAATATTCTTTAGATTTTTAGTACATGATGGCTCTCAATATTTTCAACATAAAGCAAAATAAATGTTCAGAGTTACATTTAAGATTTACTAAATAATTTGTTCATGCTTTTTTTCCATGGATTTTTCATTTTTCTGTGAAATACAGCTTATTGAAAAAATCTCAACTTGTGTTAGAATGCAAGTATGCCCAAGTAGAGACTTCTAGCTTCAACTCATTTTCTTTCATAATTTTTTGCCTATGTCAGGTGACCTCTAATTATAGGGCACATTTACTATCCAAAGATTGGTTTAATAGTGCACAAGCAGGCTTTGGATCCTCTGCCATTGTTTACCCACTGGAGTGACAGCTCTGATCCAAGCCAATGGGACAGGAGGACTCAAAAAATGTTGGTTCCTGCCAGTCTGTTTATCTCTGAGCTAGACTCTGATTGTTGTAAATACTTATATTTCCTTTTAAAATCACTCGCGGAGAGGACTCCAATCTCATGTGGCATTAAGAACTGTGTCCTTCAAGAACTCTCTAAGCTACATCCTCAAAACTCCCAAATTTAGATTGATCTCACCGGACTGTCAAGCATTTTGAATGTTTCTTCACCTTGTGAAAATGTTACTGGACTCACACCACTGAGGTTATCCACTCACCAGGGGTGCCAGATTCTGGATTGCTCTCTATCTTAATTTAAATATTGAGTTAAATTCCATGCCCATACTTTATATTTAAGGACAACACAGTGTTATTTAAGAACAAATGACTTCCTCAGGTCAGCATTTCTGTAAATCAGCTATTACACAGTTACATAAACTTTAAGTTTTGAACTAGAGTCATCAGTGATATGTAAAGTCTTATAGTTAGATTAGAATGCTTCTCTCCTTTCTTTATTTGCCTGATGTATCTTTGTTATTTACTCACAGGTTGTCAGTAAAAGTTAAGATCAAAAACAATGTTTATTATCTAACTTTTATACACAGTGTTCAATTCAAGACCCTAAATCTTATAAAATTCCATATCCTTCTCAAAGCATCCACTGTTATAGACTGTTGAAAAATCTTAGTATCAATGGCAAATGCATTCTCTTTCCTGATATTTTAACAAATTATCTAAATCACGTGACATTTCAGTTTACTTTGCATTTGGACCATGATTCTACTGTACAGCTTTTATTTGTTTTCTAGCATATCTGCATTTCTTTTTATTTCTCAAGTTTGTATTTCCAGTGCATAATATATTTTCTGAAAGAGAGAAGATGCTACAGAGGATATTATAAAATTATCAAATGAATGAGTAGAAACTGAATAAAACATTTATATGAAAATATAGTTTACCACCATTTCATAGTGGACACAGCATGCTAGTGCTTTTATTACTCAGGAATTACCTAATCTAATGTCATTATTTTCCCTTTAAGGAAATCAAGAAATAGAGAAGTTAAGACACTGGAACAAGATCCCACAACTGGTTATTGGAAGGTCTGGGACCTGAACTCAATGTCCTTATTCCCAAGCCAACCCTCTTTCTATTCCACATCATCTCCTCAATTTGCTGATGTATAACCCTGACTTACCCACAGATTCAGGTGTAGTCCTCACTGAGATCTGGAGGTCTCTGATGACAAAAGAATGTTGGTTTTAAGAAAGCAAATGTTACTCTTCTAACACTTCAGAAACATTACCAGTCAGTATATGCCTTGCAAGAAAACAATGTTAATTGAGCTTGACACATTTGTTTTGATTGTGGAGAGTTAATAGAGTATTATTTTCTATATCTAATATTGATATGCTCAGTTTTCTATACATGCCTTGTCTTACTAGTCAATTAAGTCCAATTAAGAGTTTTTCAAAGATCTATTTAAATCACATTTCTGTTTAGTAAACTTTTGGGTGAATAAACAATCAATTCATGTTTCTTCTCATTTTTCTTTTACCAAATCAATAAATACTTGGTGATGTATTAATACATAGTAAATAAAACAAAGTCAGGTTCATCTTCCTAATTATAGACTTAAGACATTTCAAACATTAAATATCTACTGAGAATATAGATTTTGTAGTTTGGGGACCCTAAATTCTACATGCTATTTAAAAAATGTATAGAATCTGATAAATTCTTGTTATAAGTTCTGTTGGCACAATATTGCTAGTATCCCAGAAAGACCAGAAAGTTAAACTCATACCTGGAGAGATGCCATAATCTATTCTTATAAGACTGTGAAGAAATTCCCTTAGGTAGCATTATCGTCTTAGGTCATAACTTTGCAGTTTCAGGCCACAAAGAACCTTTAGAGCTGTGGAGAAGCATGTATGTTTTTCTCTGTCAAATCTCTAGATACTGTCTGTGTTAAGAGTAAGTTTGAGGCAGAAGCAGATTTGAATGCATTGAGATTTGGGTGCAGATGCAGTGGAGACTCAGGACAAAGACATGTGAGAAACAAAAAGACGTATGAAATAGGTAGCCTCATACCAAAGACACTAAGGCTGGGTGACTTGCAAAAAGTCAGGGTCAATATGACTGAAAGCCTTGCTATGATACTATGATCTACATCCGCTCAAAACAAAAAATTGCACATTTTGTGAACATGAGAAGTTCAGAAATCAGGATGAACACAACAAATCATTCATTGAACACAACAAATCATTCATTCATTAATTATATATATCTCTGTATACATATATAAATGCATATCTTTAGTACCTTATATGATAGGTGGTAAACAAGATGGGAGTGAATATCTTTTGTTAGCTCCTCCAGATCCACTTTCCTCCTTTTATATGACTCTGTGCCCAGGAATGCTTAGCCCATAGAGACTTTGACAAAAGAGGAGGACTCCCATGTCCTTGGGGCTTCTGGCCAGTGGAAAACTCCACTAAATCGAAAAGAAGGGAGAAAAGAGAATGAAGTCAGAATATTTATTCTCCTATCTACCCTTCAGAGTCGTCAAGGAAGCACTGTATTCCCCAAATCCCCACTACAAAGAATTGACATCAGAGGACCTTGTGCTATGGACTGAATAGCTATGTACCTCAAAATTCATGTGTTGAAACCTTAATTTCTAGTATGATGGTATTTTGAAGTGGAGCCTATAGGGGGTAATTAGGTTTAGACGAGGTCAAGATGATGGGATTACTGCCCTTATAAGAAGAGGAAGAGACCAGAGCCTTCTCTCCACTGTGGACACAGTAGAAAGGTGGCCAGGAAGAAAAGCTTCACCAGAAATGGAACCTTGTAGAACAATGATCTTGGACTTTTAGCCTCCAGAATTGGGAGGAATGAGTTTCTGTTCTTTAAGCCACTCAGTCTGTGGCATTTTGTTATGGCAGCCTGAGCTAAGATACTTTGGCTCCACCCATGAGGTGTACCTGCCCAGACAAAAGCTAGGACCGTGAGAATTCATTTGGGTGACATGTGACAAGCCATGACAGCTATTCCAACTGCAGGGTTCATGCCAGTGTATCCGTGGTATAAGCTGAATAGGCTGCTCAGTGATCATGACTGGATCACACTCTATGGTAGGATTTTGAGGCTTTATCACTGACCACAGTGCCTGAGCCTGGATTTCTGGCATGTTCAGGCATTCCTTTGAATAAACCCAACACTTTCTCTCTCTCTCTTTATATATATATATATGTATATATATTTATAATATATATATTTCAGCATATTATGGGGTACAAATGTTTAGGTTACATATATTGCCCTTTTCCCCACCCCCACAAGTCAGAGCTTCAAGCTTGTCCATCCCCCAGACGGTCCACATCGCATTCATTATGTATGTACGTACCCCTCCCCCCCCACTCCCATTTGCCTGACGCGTGATGAATGTTATTCCTATATGTGCACTTAGATGTTGATCAGTTAAAACCAATTTGATGGTGAGTACATGTGGTGCTTGTTTTTCCATTCTTGTAAACCCAACAACTTTCTTAAATTAGCCACACTCAATGTCTATTGCTTTCAGCTAAGAGTCGTGACACACGTCAGTAGCTATTAACATTTTGAAAATATTATTAATTGCAGTGGTTATACAACTATTACAGTATTTTTAATATAGATTATTTTGGGGCTATCCACAGAAAAAAAGTTCAATGCTTTGGTTGACTCTTTATCTAGTTTAATATAACATTTGCAAACCACCTCTAGTGTTCTGGGGAAAAAGCTGATATTTACATCTAAATTATAATTAAACCTAGTTGTATATCCCTAGCTGTGAGGTGACTGGTCAATTTGGCTAAATTGATCAATTCAGTCCAACCACTCAGATGCACTGCAACATACAAAATCTCTACCTGCAGAAAACAAGGTTAATAAATAACGTCTCCTGTGCTTTCTCTGCTAAAACAAGGTAACGCATATGTTGCTTGTTCCTCGAATAGGTTCACCTAAGGCCAGGCTGTGGGATGGTTCATCATTTACTCGAGGTGGCTAGAAAAATCACTCAATTTAAATGACGATATACTGAAGCACAGGAAAGCTATTTTCTAAGCTTTATTATATTGGAGAACCAAGATGGCCTAATCAACTTCAAGCGGTTTTTAAAATCTTCTAGAATTGAATAAACGAAGGTGTTGTGTAAAAGCTATTTAGATAGGCATATGTGATATTTAAGACACATATTATTAGACACATATTTAAGACACTTATTCTTCAACACGGCATAATGCATATCCTTTTCATTTCATATGCAGAAGAGCTTTCAGTGTTATGTATTTACAGATCAAAATATTGTAATTTATACTTGCATTCTGGTCAGTGCTTGACCAGAATGAGGTCTGAATGACCTAAAATAAGGTCTGTTAAATCTTTTCTTGCTGTCCTCGGGGTGAAATTTAAAAGTTTCCCTTAAAATTCCTTTTCTACTTCTCCCCTCTATATGTTTAAATTACCCAATGTTCATATGTTTCCTTCTATTTCTACCTCATTCATTCCATTCCCCAACTACCCTCACTCCTTATCCATAAAGTAGTTACATATGTCTTCAATCCTTCTAAGATTTCTTTCACCTTCCAAATGTATGTACTGTATTCACTCATGCTCATTGGGAGACAGCTAGCCAATGGAGTAGATTTACCTTGTGATGATGCTGAGACTTTGTAGATTTCCTGTGTATCTGTTAATGGAAACTTCTGAAGAAAATGCATAATCCAAATATATGAGAAGAAACTCTTTTAGAATTCTGGCTTCCGCCCAAATTTTTCCAGTGAACAACTACATTTAACTCCTCCGTTTCCTTTTTTCCTTCCTTCCCATTGTTAAAATGAGAGAATTAGACTAAGATAAATTTTGCCTCTAAAATTCATTGACAACTTTAGGCACCCTGACAGGCTGTTGGAAAAATTAATTTGAATTCCTGAAAAATCATAGTGTTGATGGTCACCTACTGTATCTTCGTATGTGGGCAGAAATATTAATATTCTGATATAACAAAGTGGGCAACATATACGTGGTAGATTAAGGGAGGTCATAAATTGTTTCATATTTTTCCCATCAAGTGGTAGCGTCAGTGTTCCTTCCCCTTGGAATTAGGTAGGCTCCAACATTTTGATCAACAAGAACAAGGTAGGTCGGAAGCAGTGGCTCACGCCTGTAATCCGGGCACTCTGGGAGGCAGAGGTGGGCAGATCGTTTGAGCTCAGGAGCTCAGGAGCCTGAGCAAGAGTGAGACCTTGTCTCTACCGAAAAATAGAAAGAAATTAGCCAGACAACTAAAAACATATAGAAAATATTAGCTGGGCATAGTGGTGCATGCCTATAGTCCCAGCTACTTGGGAGGCTGAGGCAGGAGGATCGTTGAGCCCAGGAGTTTGAGGTTGCTGTGAGCTAGGCTGACACCACAGCATTCTAGCCTGGGCAACACAGTGAGACTCTGTCTCAAAAAAATAAATAAATAAATAAAATAAGGTAAAAGTTGGCCTGTGCCAATTTCCAGGTCTCTAAGAGTTTGTCAGCTTCTCCTTTCTGTCTCTAGGAACTTGTACTTTTTGAACTCACATGTTGAGAAAGTAAAGGTAGCACTATGAGGAAGCTCATGTGAACAAGAAATGTAGTCCCCCAGCCAATGGTCCCAACTGACCTCCCAGCTGACGGCCAGTGACAACTTGCCAGCCTTGTGAGTTAGTGATCTTGGAAATGAGTCCTCCAGCTGCAGTTGAGAGTTCCCAGCTGATGCCTCTGGAGCTGAGATGAACATCCCCTCAGAGACTCGTCCAAACCGCATATTCATAATAGAGTAAATGATTACTGTTGTTGTTCTAAGCAACTAAGTTTTGGAACAGTGTTACCCAGCAGTAGATCATTGAGATAACAGGCAAGCACCACCACCCCCAACTTTCATCCCTTTTAATTCTCTATGTTGTCCCATGTATGTGTTTATATGTACGTAAGCAGAGGGAATTAGCTTTGGAAATGCACAGTCCAGAAAAATACCAGAAAGTGTGGGACAAAGAAACAAACAAACAAACAAAAAAAAATGACAGGAAGATCCAGTGGCACTTGCTAAAACACTAAAAGTATAGACTCAGGAAAAGTTGTAGGAGGTTCACTGCTAATTTCAACATTGTTTTTCGTCCTCTTATTGTGTCTCTTACTTCTTTAGAGTTCATAATGTTAGTTGCATTGCCAGACTGTGCTATAATATTAATATATAAAGTTGATGAACAAAACATGAAGAAAGTCAATGATCCAATTTTAAACACATCACATTACTTTTGAGGACAAATGGCTGTTTTTATCTAGCATTTAACAACAACAACAAAAGAATGTATAGTCTTAAACTTCATAAGCACTTTACTGTGAGCCCAGCTTCCAGCAAATGTGTTAGATTATGTATCTCCCCAAACTGATTAAGGCTGTTAAGTTTTAATATACTTTTGGAAGTCAAATTCTCAAACCAAAACAAGCAACTTTAATGCCAAATGCTGTACTGTTATTAGTATTTTAATTTTCACTGAACTCAGCCCAATGGTTTTGAGTCTGTGGAGCAAAATTAAGCAAGAACCCTCCAAACATACAGTCTGTTTGCCAGAAATTCCAGTTCAAAGGTGAAGCCAGGTGCCAATAGCAGCCCTAACGGTGGGAACCCGAGAGTCAGCTGCTTCATTCATGCTCTTGCTCTTCCCTTTAGAGAGTCTAGGACCCCTAAACTGGAGCTTCCGGAAGAAAAATAAATGAATAAATAAAGCCCACTGTTTATCACAAGAAGTTCAACAGTCCCATAGGTTGTCATCTTTGCAAATATATACTAAGCGCCATAATGATTTCACTGGCCACTTTGAAGGCACAATTCCAATCTGAAGTCTCTGGATTGGCTGTCAGTGGGTTGGATTTACATCCCCATACAAATATGCACCTTTGGTCTCAAATGCAAACTAATAGAATGATATTAAAGTTTGGTTCAATTTATTCAGTCGATTTCCTTTTTCAGTGAGAGAGTTGTAATCCAGGGTTTGGGGCATTTTGGTTTTTGTTTTAAAATATGTTTGAAACCTTATCCTTTTACTTTTAAGCAGATAATGCTATTGCTCAAGATGTTAGAGTAACATGGAGAGAGATGTTGATAGACTCTTGTAACATAATAATAATCATTGTTGATTTCGTGTCTGCTCACGGAACTACTTCCTTCTAAAATAACACTTTTAGTGTCCTATTACTATTGTATTCGTATTTATTGTTCTTATTTGGCAGTATTCTTCATTTATTAATAACTGGGATTTAAACTGTTCAGCCTAATAAAAAATTTGACTGTTGTTTATCACTCGAAGCTTGGGCTACACTTATTTTCTCCTCTATTCAGCACGGAAAAAAAGATATTTTTAGAAAAAGACTTTCAAGATAATAGGGGCTCATTTCTTCTCTTTCAAAGATTCAGAATTTTGTTCTCTAACAAAGTCCCAAATTTTGGAAAAATTGTAATTTTTTTCCCTTTTATAGTTGGAAATTTTGTCTTTATTTTACAAATAATTAAGCACCTAAAACTGAGTAATAGATTTAAAATGTAGTATTTAGAAACTGTAAGAACACTAGAGCCATTATCTATAGTTGTTTTTTCTTCCCATAATTTATTCAGAAACGCCCTCTCTTTTAAACAGCTACAAATGTTATATACAAAACAACTGAATCTGTCTCATTATTTGTAATTATTTTTATTCTGTCCTTTAGAAAATTAAGTTACATTTATGCTATTCTGAACACAAGAATTACTTTTTTGATGTATTTCTATAAAAAATTTGTAATGAGCTATGTCTCTTACATTTAATCTAATGCTTTTACTGTAAAATAATATGATTGAAATATTATTTCCTTTGATACGAATAAAAATTCACTGGTATGTTTACATGACAATTCTAATGGCTTTGGAGAACTCTTCTACAATTTTTCTGTAAAAGTAGATTAATATACATATAGGACAAAGAGGAGAAAAGGTAAAGCTATCTTTTATCACTCTTCTCTTACAACAATGTTAAAACATGCTATTCTTTCGTACAAGGTTCTCATATACTAAGACCATCAGAAAATTGGTTTTTTTAAATAGTAGAACTCACAAAGGAAAAAGAAAATGTGATTATTTTCTAACATCATTTTGACAGTTACTATATAATTTGACATCTGATGAGTACTAAGATGCATTGATCAACTACAAAGCCATATGCATGAACATTTGATTCATCTCTTGTGGAAATACCATCCTAAGTGCAAACCACCTGTACCATAATTCATGAGGGACTTAATTTGATGTTACTCAGTATCCCCTATATAAATTAATTTGGAGTCCAAGGAGAAAATAATATCTGAAAAATTAGTATGCCTTCTCATTTCTGATGATAATCAATAAGATTTTCTTACTCCCCCAGCTGCCAGGAAGCTCAGGGTCCAATTATCTTGACTTTATGATAGAGTATAATTGTATTCTTCTTTTCTTAGATCATAATTTTTACTTTCTCATATTATTATTTTATTAATTATCAATTATCAGGCAAACAAACGCACTTTATACTATGTCATTTCTGATTATTGTTAAGTTATTGGAAACTAAAGATTGTGTCTCACTACAACCCTTGTCATAATTATTACACAACTTAAATCAGTAGGGTTTAAATTAAGGATAGAGGAAAGCTGTGGAAAATAGATTATATTCTTGGAGTAAAATAATCTGCCTTGATATCTCAAGGTATTTTTGTGGGTTTTTCTTTTTTTTTTTTTTTTTTTGGTTTTTTTAGATTGGCTTTTGATCTGAGATCCTCAAGGCTGGCAGTTATAAATAGTATAATTCTCTTTATTCTGTAATATCAAATCTCTTTGTCCCCTTTCATGGAGCAATTTGGTTTGGGAATACTGCTCACATACAAAACCAATGAGAGGCAGTGCTATTTTTCTCTAAATCTTTATGCTTGATTGTATTGCAAGATGAGTGTCAGGGTGAGAAATCATTTGGACAAAATCAAATAAGAAAATGAGTATCCATTTGCAATAAGGTTACTCATTCAGCATTTGTTTCTGTAGGTGGGTACAAATCGGCTCTATTTCCTTTTCCTTATAACTCATTATATAAAGTTCTTATTATAATAAAGAGGCAGATTGTTTCTTGAAATAGTGTATTTATCCTAATATATTACATCAGTTTTTATACAATTATAACAAGCATTTCTTTGAGAAAAAAGCAAACGGATTGTTCTTCCAACATGTTCACATGCCTCCATAGAACTCTTAAAATGTCACGAATCATTGACCCTTCATTTTTATGCTTAGAATAAGCGGGGTCACTTCTTCAACCTGAGGGGGCTGGGACGTAGAGAAAGTAATAATCCTTCCTATTCTACAAGTGACTCTCAGATGAAAAAACAAAAACTCACAGCCATTTCGAGGGTCTGCCACTTGAGCATAAGGATAATACATGAATTGAAGATTCCTGACAGAGAATATTAGAAGTGAGTGATATTCCAGGAAGCATGCAGCCATTTTTAAAAATTGTTATATTTGAAAAAGGAACCTCAAATATTGAATGACAAGGAAAATCTTTCATTGGAAAGTAGCTTCCAAGCTGTGGACATGAGAATAGAAGAGGTATGCATAGCGTATGTCAGAGAGCTCACGCCCATGGCACTGGCATTGCACGGTTTAGGAAGTCATCACTCTAGTTAGGGTAATTTGAGTTTCCTTCTTATATAAATGTTATCTCTATATTTTAGTGGTTTTAGTTATCCACATAGCTCTGCTCAATTAAGGTAGTTCTTTGCTCTTAACACTGCAGAAACGTAGCAAGGGAATCAGTCCTTGGACTCCTGATATTTGTTCTGAATTGGCATTCAACCTTACCCACAAATTGTTTCATCTCTGCTTGTCTCCCTCTGTCCAGGGGACTTCATCTCTCTACTTCATCTAGCTTTGGCACCTTGATTGATCTACTTCTTGGTTTTTTGTTTGTTTGTTTGTTTGATCTTTTATGTTTCTGGTTAATGGCTCGTCTCCTCCTCTCAAAGATGCCTCTTGTTCCAACTGCCTACAAAGCATTATTAACCCAAATCCTGACTTCAGCTACCCTCCTGGAGTTTTCCCATCCATACAGCCTCTTCACCTGGTCCAAATAACTGTGTCTCAAATACAATCCTGATGAACTTCTAAACAGACCTCCCTCGATGAGTCCTTTTGTTTGTTTTTTGCCATAATCCTGCCCTGGAATGTCTCTAGTACATCATGCTCTAGCCTCACCTTATTTATCCTGGGCCATATATTCAGAACTTATCTTTATTCCCTCTGAGAAATAGTTACAGTCTCAGTGACATACAGGAACCCCATCTCATTGGCTCACAAGAGATGATTGTTAAGTATTGAGAAATTCTACAAGCTGTTTTTTTAATTCATTAGCAGCTTGAAATCAGCCAGGGTAAAAGTATTTATATCACAGGAATTGGAAAATACTACAAATCAAAATTTCCCCCACACTCCCATCCAATCCCTCAATGCCTACCCCAACTTTCAGCCAGTTTTTATCAGTATATCACTGGTCTTGTTCTCTGAGAGTCATCCTATGAGGCAGAAATAAATTAGAAAAAGTATTTCAATCTAGCCCAAAATATGATAATATCTCCAAAAGGTATTTGTATTTAACAGAAATTCACTGAAGAATCACCCGAATTCAATATTTCCCTAATTCAGTGTCCATCTAAATCACTTAAGATGCCTATAAAATTGCAGAGGTGAAAACTGTATCCCAGACTACTTGCAAACAGACTATTCTGTATGTGGGCTCTGGGTGTCTTTGTCGTTAACAAGTTCCTCATGTGAATAAGAGTCCAGCAAAGTTTGAGAATCACTGAAAGAATAAATCTCAGGTGGCAACATTTACACTATCAAAACAAGAAACTGGGGAATCATTCAGAAGAACCTTTCCCATGACACCTTGGAGATGACTATCCATTATATTCCAAATATACATAGGTGCATATACAGTAAACAATGATATAGAGCCTCTACTCTGCCATGATATTAGTGTTCTTTTATAATTTATTCCATAACAAATTACTAAACAATAACAAAAGAAATGAGCATTCTAATTTTCAAACTCTGAGGACCTCCCTTCAAACTTCAATAATTTTACTGAGTCTCTATACATAAATAAGAAATTTAAATTGTTCAGCTTCACCTATCTGATGGTAATTTTATTATTTTACAGAGATATTAACCTTAAAAAAATTTTACTAAGGATCTAGATATTTCTATGTTGCCTTTTCTATGCATGAGCAAATCATTTTGATTATTGTTTCCTAAAAGATTGGGTTTAAATACTGCATTTTAAAAGATGATTACCCATTCTTTTCGTCTTTGTTGATCTTCATTTTCAAAAGAATGAACAGAGAGAAAAGGAGGAAAAAAAGGTTAACAGAAAAAACGGAAAATGGGTGCAGTGATCCTTGAAGTTTAAGTAACAAGTCTCTTTAAGTCAGCATAATTTTTTTTGTCCTTTTTTGACACTTTAAATAAGATGTATATGCTGGTGGATGTCTCGGGTTTTAAATGATGAACCAAGGAGTGTAATATATCAGAAGAGCATGCCTCTGCAGACATTTTTCTGAATGAGAAATGTGCCACCCAGAATGTGCTACAAAATGTTAATGGCTTCGAGGCTATACAAATCTGAACTTTATTGAAATGTGCTAATAAAGAGAGAGATTGTAAAATTATATACTGGGTTGTAGAACAGTTGGATTGTGGCAATGAAAGCACAAGGAGCAATGTATCATCTTGCCATGCAGAAGGACCCCAGGCATTCAGCAGTTAAGGGATGGGTACCACTAACCTTTCCTTTGCTATGGTTTATCACAAACCTTAGCAGCTGAGGGAATTTAGGCTGACTTTGATAATGACACCAATAGTTAAGCCAAGAGGCGGGAATGGCCAAAGGGAGCAAGTAGTTTAAAATTTCATATTTTGTTGAGCTTTAAAGCCAATGGCTTGGTCACATTTAACTGCTCTGCTGTCTCCCCTCATCTTCAGCACAAGTCAAGAGCATCATCGCTGAACAGCGGGCAGAAATGAAATTCTTGTCATCAGTTTTGAAAGCCAATTTCTACCATTTACATAACTGCCATTTCTTGCAAGTACACTAGAAAAAGCCATACACTCCCTTGAGACGGTATATACGTCTGAATTGGTTATTGTGATGCTCATCTTTTTTTTTTTAAAAGATGCCAAAAAATTTTAATAGATGTCAAGTTAAATAAACTGCAAGTTATTTAAAATGGAAACAATTTACAGGTGGAAATCCATATCCGCATGCATTTTTTTCTTCTTTATTGAAGTATACTTTACATATCATGCCTTTATTCCATTTTAGGTGTACAATTAAATGATTATTAGTGAATTTACCAAGATGTACAGTTAATCACATAAATCAGTTTTAGAGGATTTCCTTCCACCTCTTGAGAACCCTAATTCCCTTTCCCAACTACATTTCAAGCATGCCCCTCCCCTCCACAGTGCCCAACACATCGCTCAGACGTGGGTCTACCCCCTACCCCATGAATCCCTAGTGAACACCACCACCATTTGAGCCCTATAGTGTTAATCAGTCAGTACCAATTTGATGGCGAGTACAAGTGGGGTCCATTCTTTCAGTCTTGTGTCACCTCACTTTGAATAATGGGCTTAAACTTAATCCAGGATAATATAAGTGGTGCTAGCTCACTGTCGTTTCTTAAAATTGAGTAATATTCCACTGTAAACATATATCAAATTTTAATAATCCACTCATGAATTGACGGGCACTTGGGTTGTTTCCATGACCTAGCAATATTGAACTGTGCTACCATAAACATTTGGGTGCAGATGTCCTTCTTATAGAATGTCTTATGCTCTTTTAGGTAGATGCCTAATAATGCTATTGCTGGATGGAATGATATTTCTATTTTTAGCTCTTTGAGGAATCTCCAAATTCTTTTCCACAGAGGTTGCACCAATTTGCAGTCCCATCAGTAGTGTAAGAGTGTTCCAGTCTCTCCACAACCTCGCCAGCATTTGTTGTTTTGGGGTTTTTTGATAAAGACCAATCTCACTGGGGTTAGGTAGTATTTCATTGTGGTTTTGATTTGCATTTATCTAATGATTAGAGATGTTGAACATTTTTTTATATGTTTGCTGGTCATTATTCTGTCTTCTTTGGAAAAGTTTCTGTTCATTTCCATTGCCCATTTATTGATGAGTTTGTTTGATTTTTTGTTGTTAATTATTTTGAGTTCTAGGTAGATTCTTGTTATTAGACCTTTATCGGAAGTGTAGAGAGCAAATATTTTCTCCCATTCTGTAGGTTGTCTATTTGCTCTAGTGATAGTTTCTTTGGCTGTGCAGGTTTTTAATTTGATCAGATCCCATTTGTTTATTTTTGTTGCTGCGGTAATTGCTTTGGGGATCTTCTTCAAGAATTCTTTGCCTAGGCTGATGTCTGAAAGGGTCTTCCCAACATCTTCTTCTAGGATGCTTAAGGTTTCATGCCTTCGGTTTAGGTCTGTTAACCATCTTGAGTATATTTTTGTGAGAGGTGAGAGGTAGGGATCTAATTTCATTTTTCTGCATGTAGCTATCCAGTTTTCCCAACACCATTTATTGAAAAGAGATTCATTTCTCCTTAATCTTCTGAAACAGAATAAAGCCCAACCTAGAATTATTTATCTGGCAAAATTAAGTTTCATCTATGAGGGAGAAATAAAGTCCTTCTCAGACAAGCTTTCTCTGATGGAATTCGCAAAGACCAGACCAGCCCTACAGGAAGTACTCAGACCTGCCTTTCACACCAAACAGGGCAATAAACACTTTTCAAAGTAAAATCTTCAAAGAGTTAAAGGCTAGATCTTGAACTACATGATGGCGCAAGGAGTAAAACAAAGCAACTGGACTTTACCCAACAATACGAATGAAAATATTCCTCAAATTTCAATCCTTTCAATAAACGCTCATGGCTTAAACTGTCCTCTGAAGAGAAATAGGCTGGCAAAGTGGATAAAAATCCACAACCAGTACCTGCTATATACAGGAAACACATCTACTCCACAAAGATGCCTCCGGCTGAAGATCCAGGGATGGAAAACTATCATCCAGGCAAATGGAAGTCAAAAGAAAGCAGGTGTAGCTATACTATTTGCAGATAACATAAGCTTTACAATAACAAAAGTAAAAAAGGATAAACAAGGCCACTTTATAATGGTGAAAGGGAAGATCCAACAA
>CAUYRT010075808.1:0-12369 GCA_963574885.1 Lepilemur ruficaudatus
TTCATGAGTGGATTGTTAAAATTTGATATATGTTCACAATGAAATATTACTCAATTTTAAGAAACGACAGTGAGCTAGCACCGCTTATATTATCCTGGATTAAGCTTAAGCCCATTATTCAAAGTGAGGTGACACAAGACCTGAAGAATGGGCCTCTCTTGTACTCGCCATCAAGTTGGTACTGACTGATTAACACTATGGTGCTCAAGTGGTGGTGGTGTTCACTAGGGATTTGAGGGGTGGGAGGTAGACCCATATCCGAGAGATGTGGTGAGCACTGTGAAGGGGAGGGGCATGCTTGAAATGTAGTTGAGGATGGTATTAGTGGTCTCAATAGGGGGTAGGAAATCCTCTAAAACTGATTTATGTGAATAGCTGTACAACTTGGTAAATCTAACAACCATTTAATTGTACACGTAAAATGGACTAAAGACATGATATGTAAATTACACTTCAATAAATAAAAGAATTTTTCTGGCTTTTTCATCACAAAGGTTCAGAAGCAATATTTTTATGACCTATTAAATATATAGTGGTGCTGATGATATGGTTGTATATCTAGAAAACCCCAATGACTCCACCAAGACACTCTCAGAATTGATAAACAAATTGAGCAAAGTCTCTGGTTACAAAATCAATGTACACAAATCAGTAGCATTCCTATACACCAATAACAGTCAAGCTGAAGCTGAAAGTCAAATCAAAGACTCAATATCATTCACAATAGCTATGAAGAAAATAAAATACCTAGGACTATACTTAACCAAGGAGATCAAAGATCTCTACAAATAGAACTATGAAACACTGTGGAAAAAAATTGCATATGATGCAAACCAATGAAAAAACATAAATGTTCATGGATTGGTAGAATCAACATTGTTAAAATGTCCATACTACCCAAAGTGATTTACAGATTCAATGCAATCCCCATCAAAATACCAATGTCATATTTCACGGATCTAGAAAAAATAATTCTGCACTTCATTTGGAACAAGAAAAGAGCCCAAATAGCCAAAGCAATCTTAATCAAAAAGAACAAATCTAGAGGCATCACATTACCACACTTCAAACTATACTACAAGGCTAGTAACCAAAACAGCAGGTCATTGGCACAAATATGGAGACATAGACCAATGGATCAAAACAGAGAACCCAAACATAAAACCATCCACATACAGCCAACTGATCTTTAAGAAATCAGACAACAACATATACTGGTGAAAAGAAGCCTTATTCAATAAATGATGCTGGGAAAATTGGATAGCCACATGCAGAAGAATGAAACAGGAGCCATATCTCTCACCACTCACAAAAAAATTAATTCCAGATGGATAAAAGACTTAAATGTAAGGCATGAAACCATAAAAATTCTAGAAGAAAATATTGGAAAAACTCTTATATATAAAGGCCTAGACAAAGGATTTATGAAGAAGACCTGAATGGCAATCACAGCAACAACAAAAATCAATAATGTGGTCTTGATTAAATTAAAAAGCTACTGCACAGCCAAGGAAATAATTAACCGAGCAAATAGACAACCTACAGAATGGGAAAAAATATTTGCAAGGTATACATCCAATAAAGGGCTAATAACCAGAATCTACAAAGAACTGAAGCAAGTCAGCAAGGAAAAAACAAACAACTCCATTAAAAAATGGGCAAAAGACATGAAAAGAAGCTTTTCAAAAGAAGATAGACAAATGGCCAATAAACATAGGAAACATGCTGAATGTCACTAGTTATCAGTGAAATGCAAATTAAAAACATAATAAAATAACACCTTACCCCAATCAGAATGGCTTTTATTAAAATATGCAAAAACAATAGATGGTGGTGTGGATGCAGAAAGAAAGGAACGCTTATACACTTTTGGTGGGATTTCAAATGAGTACAACCTCTATGGAAAACAGCATGGGCATTCCTGAAAGAACTAAAAGTAGACCTACCATTTGATCCAGCAATCCCACTACTGGGTATTTATCCAAAGGAAAAGGAATCATTTTATCAAAAAGACACCTGTACTCAAATGTTTATTATAGCACAATTCACAATTGCAAAGATGTGGAATCAGCCCAGGTGCCCATCAATTCATGAGTGGATTAATAAAATGTGGTATATGTATACTCTGGAATACTACTCAGCCATGAAGAAAGATGAATTGAGGCCTTTTTCAACAATTTGGATGGAACTGGAGACCATTATCCTAAGTGAAGTATCTAGAGAATGGAAAAACAAACATATACTTGCTATTAAACTGGAACTGACCGATGAGTGCACATGTACCCAGAGGGCAGTAAAACTCAGTGGAAATCAAGCAGGGGGGAGGGATCATGGTAAAGGGGATTGGGCAAAAACCTACCTAACAGTTACAATGAACATTGTCTGGGTGATGGGCACACTTATAACCCTGACTTAAGCATAACAAAAGTGATATAGGTAACCAAAAACATTTGAAGCCCGTGATATTTTGAAATTAAAAAAAAATAAGTAACTTTCACATTTAAAAAAATAAATAAATATGTAGTGGTAATAAACAGCTTGATAGCAAAATGAATATTCATGTCATATAAAGAAATCTTAAGATAAACTATTTTTTGTTTGCATTAAATACTTTTTAGGCATGTTTTCCATCTTTTCCTCATAAATCCTCTTTAGGTTACAGAAAATTAAAAATAATAATCGGAATGTAAAAAATAAATTAAAGGAGATAACTGAGAAAACCATGTCTGTAGAAGAGAAAGCTACCAATTTGGAAGATATGCTAAAGGAAGAGGAAAAAGGTGTAAAGGTAATGTTTAGTTTTAATTTTTTTAAATTCACAGAAAATTTAGCAAGAGTGAATTAATGAGACTCTTGGGATCAGAGGACTAGGTCTTGTAGGAGGGTCTGCTTTTTGATATGATCACATTTATAATCTAGTTTTGGACCTTTTTTATGTATTGCTTCTGACGATGATCTTAGCCTCCTCTCTTTTAAGCTACTAAATCTCCATTTGCTCCACTTTCAGCATTTAACTTTGATGCCTTTTTGAAAAGGTTGCTCCTTCACCAACCCGGATTCCATTCCTTCTCAAGACTACTGTGTCTGTGTCCCTGCCATCATCCATATATTTGTTGGTATATTGCATACATATCTTGAAAAGTGCCTTTGTTTTACAACTGATTTCTACCTGATTATCATTTTATTTTGTTTTTTTGTGTGTGTGTGTGTAATGGAATCCCCCTGATTGTCTACTTTCGTTATTTGTATTTCTTCCTCATTTATTAGTACTATCTCTTTAACTCCTTACATTCTGGAAACATTTTTTGATAAATGAACTTTAAAATACTGTCACTTTACTAGCTCTACTGGCGTTCCCTTGGTACTCCATTCTGTTTGACATGTTGTCAGCATTAAAACCAATTTTTTAGGAACTGGAAAAGGCTGGTTTACCATTTCTTCACTGAAAATTTCAAGTGACTTTAAGTGTGACCCTACACTGTAGACACTACTTCTTGCTTTCACTGTTTTCTTTGTGAATATGTGTGTGTCTAAAGATGATGGCAAAATCCCCCAGCATTTTCTGAGGTGGCTCCACCTATATTTGGATGGAATCCAGCTTCCTAAATGTGCTGTAAAAATTTCTGAGTAATGAAGTCTTGCAGCAGTCTTGACTTGAGTACTATTTGAGCCCAAATTGTGCAACAGTATTTTCAAAAAGTTATGTGGGTTTTTTTCCTCTGAGAGCATGATTTTCTATGGCATATAAGTTGGGACAGTATTAGAACTTATCAGAAACCTGCAAAGATTTTGAAGTTCATATGAAATAGACCTTTTGATCACAGAGAATTAAATATTTCAGATATTTTTGAAGAAATTAGCTGAATTAGGAAAAATCAATATTGGCAGTAGGTATACTGATCATGTAGCAGGGCTGTGTTCATAATCTTTGTTTTTCATGCTATTGGTTTTTATATATTTGTTTGAAAAAAATCCCAAGTTTATCTTTTTTGGGGATGTACTGTGTTACTCACTACCAAGCACTGACTTTAAAATTCTGCCTCACAATCTCTGAGAGGGTCTAAAGACAGTGAATATTGTCTATTATATGAAAAATAATGTATTGGCTATCCGATTATGTTTCTTGCTTTGTGAAGATTTAAATGGGCCAATCACAGATTTGTTTCATATTGTTCATTGGTTGCCAAGGGGAAATATGCTTATGTGGCTATAAGAACACAGAGGCAAATTATTTCAATGTTTTAAAATGATAACTTTCAATTGATCTTGAAACAGTAGATCTTTCTGAAGCCTGGAATACATTGGTCGTGAAGCCTTGATGTCAAGACAGGTCTGCCTCCAGAGAGAGGAGCAGTAGGAATGGGGGACTTGCTTCTATTTCCTAGAGGGGTACACATGGTAGAGAGGCCAACTGGGAGCAAAATGTGAGTGATGGACAGTGCAATAGTGTGCTGGGGCCAGTGCCTACCAGCTCACAAGAGCCAATAGTTACATTTTCAGGAATTTTGTAAGTTGGCCACTAAACACAGCTACTGTTAAAAATAAAATTATATAGAATTACAAATAAATATATTTACAACAAAAGTAATAAATACTCAATATTTATCTTCCAAATTATCTTACTATTATCTGTGTTCTAAGTTTACTCAAGGTAAGTTACATCTGTTATACCTGTAAGTTGAAAATACTACATAGTGGTCTGCTTCTGTGTATCTCTTCCCAATTTTGCACTTAGCAGAATTATGTTAGTAGTTTGCAAGTGGCCATGGTGGGAGTATTTACACCATGAGAATCACATTCTCCCCCAAATCCCTATTCACTGGAGAGTTGATGGTTAAACATTTACTTGCTCACCACTGGATAGTGCCTCCAAAAAGGTAGGAGATCGGGTGATGTGGTTTCTTCCCTGTAGTACCCTCAAGACTTCAGTAAACTTTGTGAGTTTACAAGCTGTGTATCTTCAGTAGATTTTATTTCCTGAAGAAACCAGTAGAGTGGACAAGTTCTGAGGCTAGGGTAATGTGGAATGGAATTAAGATAATGGGTCAAGGTACATGATACAGAAATAGAAGACTATTAGTCTACCAGAATAGACTATAAGAAATGTTGGGGATTTGTTGAAATTATGGGAAAGGCTTTAATGGTGGGGGCAATGGTGGGGGAGTTCAAGTTTATTTATGAGCCTTTAAATTATAATGTTCACATAAATAAAAGATTTTACATTATAATTTCACAAATCACTATAATTCTTCTTATCAGGAAGTGGACGTTCAATTGAAGCTCGTAAAAGATGTGCTTTTTAAGAAAGTTCAGGAGTTACAGACTGAGACAATGAAAGAAAAAGCTGTTGTTTCAGAAATTGAAGGAGCCCGTTCCTCTCTAAAACATCTCAACCATCAGTTACATAGACTGGATTTTGAAACCTTAAAGCAGCAAGAAATTATGTACAGTCAGGTAGATGTTAATTTTGTGAATATCTTCCGTATTGATTTGTTATAGTTTTGATAGTCAAGATACCCTAATGTCTTAAGAAAACAAATATTTCTGCTCTTTTGGAGGATAGACAGATGCTGAAGTTTCTGTCTATCTGCTATATCTGTGTGTGTGTCATGTTAGGTCAGTAGCAGAGAAAAAAATGCTGTTTTTTTTCTCAATCTGAAATAAACAGACAAGAGGAGAGACAACTTTAGTGAGGGAGAACCATACATTAAAGGAACGTGGGACAACTGAACCCAGAGTAAAACAAACAAAGGCATGGGATGCGTGGAACCTAGAAAAACTCCCCAGACCAATAGAATAAAAGTATTTTTTCAGGTTTTCTTTGTTTTGTATATTTATATATTCATAGTAATTTCTTCATGTCTTTCCTCTCTAAATCTTTATTTTCTCAACTGATATATTCTTAGTTTCTCAAAATTACAGATGCTAAAGCACAATTTTAAGAATAATTCATTAGAAGTTTGTTATATTTGAACCTTTCATGGCTAACAATTTGTAACTATCTGTTTTTGCATCCCTTAGACGATGTACTCTGAAAAATTCATGTTCATGTAAATCCATGGTTCCATCATGGTAGCATGATGAATATTCCCTGAGGTATTACATTTTAGGGATATTACTTCTGTGTCTATCATGTACCCTAATTGTTGAAGAATAGTTTGTTTTTGTTCCCCCTAGAGTAAGAAGAATTTTATCCTGAATTACTGAGGGACTAAAGTGACTTTACTAAATGATGATGCCCAGACTAAATGTATAAAAAAGTATTTATTGTGGTTTTACATTTATAGAAATGCTTTTAATTGTTTCTTCTTATTAACTTCTTTTTAAAAACATAACAGGATTTTTTTATTCAACAAATGGAAAGGAGAATGTCACGGTTAAAGGGAGAAATTAATTCAGAAGAAAAAGAGACCCTTGAAGCAAAAATTGTTGAACTTAAGAAGTCATTGGAGGAGAAAACATTTACATTTGGCCTTTTGGAAACACAGATCAAGAAGCTTCATGTAATTTAAATGCTTTTTATATTTCAAATATCCTAGCTATTAGTTATTCTGTTTTAAGTCAACATGTTCCTAAGACTACTTTGGATAGGGTGAGTGCCAATCTACACACATATATAACTAATGTCTGGGCTGGGTATGGTGACTCACGCCTGTAATCCCAGCACTTTGGGAGGCTGAGGCTGGAGGATCGCTTGAGGCCAGGAGTTTGAGACCAACCTGGGCAACATACTGAGACCCTATCTCTAAAAAAAGAAAAACTTAACAAATTAGGCAGGTGTGGTGGCATGCACCTGTAGTCCTAGCTACTTAGGAAGCTGGTATGGGAGAGTTGCTTGAGCCTAGGAGTTGGAGCTAACGATGAGCTATGATTGGGGCACTGCACTCCACTCTGGGGAACAAAGGAAGACCCTGTTTCTATTAAAAAAGTATGACCAGATGTTCATATTTCTATACTGACTGCTAGCATGTGATATTGTCATTGATTAAGCATTTACTATATGCTAAATATTATATGCTTCTAATATTTTATTTCATTTAATCTTTATAAATGTCTTGTGAGGAAGATATTATTGCCTGTTTTACAAATTAAGTAACTTGTCCCATGTTACACAGCTAGTACATGGAGAGCTAGGATTTGATCCCTGGTCATTTGATTTCAAAATATTAAGAGTACTGTTTGGAACACTGATAAATTCTAGTTTTCTATTATGTATCTGTCATTACAAATAACTTGATTTCCCTTTATCTCTGAAATTCCATCTAAAAGAAGCTGCTTTTTTATGAGTCAGCTATTGTGTTATTCAAATATTTACTTAGTTACTATATTTAAAATGACTCAATTCTGTTAAGGTGAGAATGTTCTTTATCTTTAGGAATTTTATTACTTGCATTTACTACTTATTATTTATTACTTTTATATTACTTTTATGCTTGTAATATAAAACCTATGTTAAAGTCTGACTGGAGAATAAGAGAGCAAAAGTGAGAGTGTGGACCTGAATGGGGTAAGAACTCCCCAGGGTACAAAGGTTGTTATTTACCACAGGAAAGACTAGTGATGAGTGTCCTCTAGTGGTTTTAAGAAGAACTGCCCTGAATTCCTTGAAGGCTACAAAAGGTGAAAGACAGCTGTTACATTTTTCCTTTTTTTCTTTTAAGGTGACAAAATTTTGATTTGGAATAGTTTGTCCTCTGTTGAAATATTTTTCTAACTATTACTGTTACTGTAGTTTAAGGGAAAAGAGCACATGCTTTGGGATCAGATAGAACTGGTTTTGAATTTCAAGGTTATACCACTACTGCTATTTTAACTTTTCTGAGCCTTCATTTACTAATTTATTAAATGAGGAAAAGATTGATATCATTTTAGGGCATTTGGGAGAACTAGAAGCAATGTATATCTTAGCACAGAGCTTTTAGTAGGCATTCAATATATGGTATTGTTTTGATTATTTAGGCTATGAGAATATTAATGGTACAGAACAATAGGAGGATGACTTGTGTATCTCAATATGTTGAGTCTATTTTGCTATGTGGAAATGGTTATAGTTTTTATCCCTTTTAACTACTCTGACTATTCTCTCCATCATACAGTTAACTAGTGCTTATGCCCATTCAACTCTGGTTTTAACAGAGAGATAAATAAATTAATAGAAATGCAAATGAATTTTAAAAATATATTAAATCTAGTTAACCTAACAAAGATTTGCTCTGCTCAATAGTAGTATCAGATCATAAAGTCATTCTATATGCCCTCTGCCATGCCATCCCATCCCTTATTTTACATAATGAAAACTAATTTCTTCAGTTGAAAAATCACATTAAATTTTAATTCTTTTGTTCTAAATTTAATTTTATGCAAAAAATTCTTCTTCTTACTATCTTGGTACAATCACAGGTCCTGATACTTCAGAAAAATATAGGCAATGAGAAAGACAGAAAAAGAGAGATAGAGAGAAGGAGGGAGATACAGAAGAGAGAAGGAGGAAGGGAGAGAGAGAAAGATATCTTGGAACTGGAAAGTTTTGATTTAGGAAACAAAAAGGGATTAAGAGCACAAACCTTATTCTGGGTTCTGGGTGGGAAGAGGGACACAAACTGGTATAAAACTAGAAAATTGGTATCTGGGTATGTATGAACTATTTATGTATCTGATGAAATTAGATCTTATCAAATTTTTTTCTCTAGCAATATGTGATTGTATATGTAATAATAGCTGACATTCACATGGAACTTTTATGTGTCAAGCACTGTTGTACACACTCTTTGATAGTAACATCATTAAACTTCACAACAACCCAGGGAGGTAGAAATTGTTTTAGAGATGGGAAGAGTAGATCACACTTGGGGCAGATGGCTAATATGTAATTAAGGCCATCTATTTCTAGAGCTTGTACTGTTAACCAGGACCATATGCTTTCTCAGAATATTGATGTTTTTACCATCTGGGACTTGAATGGAATCAAATAATAAACTCCCGAATGGGAGTGGTGAACCCAATAATGACCTACAGTGTATGCTTCCTTCTCCTCATAAATGGCGGTCACCTAATACAGTCAGCCCTCTGTATCCACTGGTTATGCATTTGCGAATTCAACCAAATGAGGACTGAAAATATTCAGAAAAAGAAATAGATGGAGGAAAAAAAGACAGAAAAAAAGGAAAAAAGAAAAAGAAAAAAAATGGATGGTTGAATTTGTGCTGAACATAAACAGCCTTTTTTCTTGCCATTAATCCATAAACAATACAGTATAACAACTATTTACATAGTATTTACATTATATTGGTATTGTAAGTAATCTAGAGATGATTTAAAGTATACAGGAGAATATGCATAGGTTATATGTAAATACTATGCTGTTTTATATAAGGGACTTGAGCATCCATGGAATTTGGTGTGTTTATGTTTTTTTGGGGTGGGGGGGAGGGATGGGAGCTGTCCTGGAACCAATTTCCCAAGAATACTGAGGGACAGCTGTAATTCATTAGGTTGAACTGGAGCTATACATAGTATTTCCTAGAATTACTGAACTTGTACTAAATCCAAAACATCAATAGATGATAAAAATGAAAATGTTTCTGTGTGAATATCCATGTATATTATATTGGAGACACAATGTGAAGAGAAAGATTAAAATATCTGCTTATTATAAATATTTGAGTATATAATTTAAGATATGTTTAATATAGTATGTGCTTAATATAGGTGTTATTTAAAAATACATTTATATACTTTTTCATTTTTACAGAATGATCTTTATTGTGTCAAGAAGTCAAACAGTAAAAACTGTGATGAAAAGCAGTCCCTTATGAATGAAATAAATGGACTAAAACTTTTCATTGACAGATCAGAGAAAGAACTTAAAAAAGCCAAAGCTTGTAAACAGGTATAATAAAACTATATGCATATATAGTATCAAAACCGTATGTTTTATGTTAATTGTAGAAAATTTTTAAAATATAGCAAGTTATGAAGAAGAAAATAAGTCACTTTAATCACTGTACCCAAGATAAACAGTGTTAAAATCCATTACTTCCTTCCAGTCTTTTAAAGAAAATTGGTCTTACACGTTGTACTTAAAAAGATTTTAATATATTATACATGCTTCCTAAAACATTATTCTTTAAAAATATTTTTTAAAGGTTGCCTGAAAGTTCATTGCATGAAATTATCATAATTTATTGAACCATCTCCTATTTTTTGGATATGTATTCATTACTAATGTTTGACTATTATTAACATAAATAGTACTGTCTTGTACAATGTACATATATCATTCTACAGTTGTTCAGTTAGTTCCTTGGGATAAATTCTTAGCTGTATAGTTATGGTTCAAAAGGAAATGAATATTTTTAGTGTCTTGAAACTATTTTTAAGCCTAATTGCCTTATAGGGGGTTCTATTAATACTCCCAACCAGCAGTATGTAAGCATTCTATTTTATTCACCACCAGGGAGGCTGGATATTCTAATTGTAAAATTGTTGCCAATTTGGTAGGCAAACATAGTTTCTCATTGTTTTAGTCTGTATTTTTTAAATTGGTGACCATTTAAAACTTTTTGTTTAAGGATAAAATTTAAAACATTTATGTTTACATAAAAATGTTTAAAACATTTTTTCTATTATGTCATATTCCCTAATTTTTCTTTTTGGATTTCTAGTTTATATTCTTGGCCCATTTTTCCACTGGGAGGTGTATATTTTTAAATTGCTTTGTAAAATATTTTCATATGTAAAAATATTATGTGTCATAAATATTGTCAATATTTTACCCATTTACCTATAAATTTTTATTCAGTGTTTTTGTAAAATCTTTTTTAAAAGTCAAATCTTTAGTTTTTTTCCCTTTATAATTTGTATGCTTACAAACTTTTTTGTCACACTAAAAATTAGCAAATGTTTACTACTTCTAGTAGTTGCATTGATTTCATCTCCTCTATTTTTTAAAATTCATCTGGAATATATTTTTGGTACATGTAAGATGTAGGGATCTAATCTATTCTCCAACTGAAAAGCTATGTTATGAAACAGAAAAATCTTATATTCTGTAGTGTTCGTTTTTGGAGTTTCTATTCTGAAAATTGGTCTATTTGTGTACTCTTAACATCAGTACTTGTGACTGAATTGTTTTAAAATAAAAATTTATTTCCACATTATTTTGTGAGATTCAGAGTATAAAAATGCCCATTTTTAGGACTTTATATGTTTTCTAGACATTGTAAGTTTTAATCTCAGGAATAACTTTCTCTTTATGTTTTTTAGTAAAGCATGATTTTAAAATGGAATTATAGGAAATGATCTCGAATACCCATAAGTCCGTTTGTTTTAAGAGAAAAGAAAAACTAGAGTCATGACTCCGAGTAATCTAAATTTAACCCTAGTTGATATCTTGGTTAATAGTCAAGTTAGAAAAACATATTTTCAAGTTTGACTTTTACAGCAATAAAAAGAAAAATATTTTAGTTTTGGTATAAAAATAGCAGTTTAAATATTTGACAGTTTTTTTTATGTGGCTAGGATTTGATGATAGAGGACAATCTTTTAAAACTTGAAGTTAAACGTACTCGAGAAATGCTTCATAATAAGGCAGAAGAAGTTCTTTCCCTGGAAAAAAGAAAACAGCAATTACACACAGCTATGGCAGAGCGAACTGAAGAAATTAAAGTTCACAAAACAATGCTTACATCACAAATAAGATATGTTGATCAAGAACGGCAGAACATAAGGTAATTGTTAGAGTTTTAAAACTCTGCTAAAGAATTTTGAAAAAAATATATAAGAGTAATGTCAGGAGAACTGGCTGCTTCCTCAGCCATCCTGGATGTCCATCTTTTTCTTATTCTTTTGAAAAGGCTTTTAATATAAGATATAAAGCATGTTATAGCCATAAATATAAGCTCTTTCCTTTGACTAATTCTTTATTCTTTAGATTCTTCCTTTTACATTAAGATTATTAATCTACTTGGAATTGATTTTTGTGTATGGTTTGTGGTAAGAGTCAGTAATAACATGCTTTTCCTTATAGATACCCAGTAGCTGCATCTATTGAAGCAGTTTTTTCATAGAGGTTTTGCCTACCTTTTAAAAGATTATTCCTGACTACATGTTATTTTATTTTATTTTTTTTTTTGAGACAGAGTCTCACTCTGCTGCCTGGCTAGAGTGAGTGCCGTGGCATCAGCCTAGCTCACAGCAACCTCAAACTCCTGCGCTCAAGCCATCCTCCTGCCTCAGCCTCCCGAGTAGCTGGGACTACAGGCATGCGCCACCATGCCCGGCTAATTTTTTCTATATATTTTTAGTTGGCCAATTAATTTCTTTCTATTTATAGTAGAGACAAGGTCTCGCTCTTGCTCAGGCTGGTTT
>CAUYRT010075812.1:0-12049 GCA_963574885.1 Lepilemur ruficaudatus
AGAAAGAAATTAATTGGCCAACTAAAAATATATGTAAAAAATTAGCCGGGCATGGTGGCATATGCCTGTAGTCCCAGCTACTCGGGAGGCTGCGGCAGAAGGATCCCTTAAGCCCAAGAGTTTGAGGTTGCTGTGAGCTAGGCTGATGCCACGGCAATCTAGCCTGGGAAAAAGATTGATACTCTGTCTCAAAAAAAAAAAAAAAAAGATTTGTACATTTCATTGTATGTAATCTTACCTCAAAACAAATAATTGAATTGTGGTTAATGTTATGCATGCTTAAGTATTTAGAAGAAAGCATGTTAGTGACCGTAATTTACTTTGAACCATATAAAAATAAATAGATTAATAAATAGAAAGATGAATAGACATGTACAAAGAAAGTATAGTAAAATGTTAATGGTAGAATCTTGGTGGTGAATATATAGTCATCACTGTAAAATTCTTTTAATATTGCTCTGCTGGATAATTTTTAAAGTAAGATGTTAGAAAAACAAACAATAAATATTTCTTAAATGTATATTCATACCTAATGGGCACTACATATACTACATAGATGATAGTTACACAAAAATCCCCGACTTCACCACTACACAATAAATCCATGAATCAAAACTGTACTTGTACCCCCTAAGTCGGTAATAACAATAATAATAAAAACATTTTTTTTAAAGTATATTCAATTTTTCCAAGAGAAAATTTCAACAAAATTTTATATTTTGTAATTTGTATTTTGGGAGTGTAAAAAAAAACTTCTGCTTACTGAACAATTAATACTCGATATGTGCCCAAATTAAAGAGCAAAAATGTCTCCTAACTCTGAAAAAGAATCTGTGAAAATATCCTTGGCTTTTGACTAAGAAAGAACACAGATTTTCCAGATTTATATTGTTATAATTTGTTTTAGGGTGATAATTGCAAATATTCAAAGATTATAATGTAATTTACATGTAACTCAAATCTCAAGCAGAATTCAAAAGTATTATATGGTTTTGATGTGCAGATATCCTTTCTAGGAATTTTGTACCTTGTTAAATAGAATTAGGTTTGAAGAAATGATTTGTGATCATTTGTACTAACATATAAACTTCATTATAGGGAAACTAAAACATGAGACCTTTATAGTACTATAAGCACTTTCCTGTTCTTATTTGCAAACACTGATTTTAACTAGTATGTGCATGAATGTATGTGCATGTTTGTATGTATTTATATACTCTTTTATATTTGCAAAGCTCGCAAGCATGAATGCTCTGCCAGGTTATACATTACCTCCAGTATAGGGTTTCCAGTTATAATACTTTCCTCGGAAAGGCATATTGTCAAAGTCTGCACACTGTTTCTCTCGAAAATCTCGGGAACCCAAAGGGCATGGCTAAAATAAAATAAAATCATCAATGGTACGATTGTTGGGAAATACCAAAACCAAGGAACAACGTCCCTAAAATTAAAATTGCCTGAACTCCATCATTATTAACTCACTACCTTACTCTCACGCTGCAATTCTGGCATTTGCTTTACTGTTCTACAATCAGTACGCAGATAAACATGTTTGAATTGTAATCTTAGTTACAGAAGTAATTTAAACAAAGTTAAGTGTTAGATAGTTCCATATAACTCTACACTCATACATGTCATAGTCCTCCTCTTTGTAATCAATCCGTCAGGTATCTCCTTATAAACATGCGTTAAAAACAGATGAAAAAACTAAAACACAAAATCCTTTTTGGTAACAGTATTTGAGGTCCAGTTGACATAGCTATTCCCAGATTTTTATTTTAATGAATGAAGAGGTAGGTTTGTAAGATGACATTCAGCACTATTAATTGTGATTTGGACCCCAATGACTATAGCTGTTTACCGTCTAGCAATGACAAAAAAAACCCTATATTTTAAGTGTGGACTAACTAGGCAAAAGGCCAGTCCTCAAGGCTAAACACCTTCGAATTCAAGGAAATTAGATTTATTTATTTATTTATTTATTTATGAGACAGAGTCTCACTCTGTTGCCTGGGCTAGAGTGTCATGGCGTCAGCCTAGCTCACAGCAACCTCAAACTCCTGGGCTCAAGCAATCCTCCTGCCTCAGCCTCCTGAGTAGCTGGGATACAGACATATGCCACCATGCCCGGCTAATTTTTTCTATATATTTTTAGTTGGCCAATTAATGTTGTTCTATTTTTTAGTAGAGACGGGGTTTTGCTCTTGCTCAGGCTGGTTTTGAACTCCTGACCTTGAGTGATCCTCCTGCCTCGGCCTCCCAGAATGCTAGGATTATAGGCGTGAGCCACCGTGCCCACACTAGATTTATTAAGATTTACATTTAATGTATTAACATCACAGAAAATAAAATACTAAATTGTCCAAAACATGTAGATGTGTTGGGGGGGAGGATATTGAGAGGGTGAAGAGAGGATTATTTGTTTTTAAGAGTTTGGAATGCTTCTTCTACTTGAATTTTTTGCAGAGAAAAATCTTGCCAATCTAGCTAGGTTTAGATTCCAAATACCTTAGGGTCATCCTAACTCCACCTTTAAGTTCACAAGAATTATAACATCTCGTAGTGTTTTGAGTAATATGACTCCAAGTGACTTATCTTTTAGAGTTCCGCAGCTATAGTACTTAAAAACTAAAGTTAATGATTTTGAAACTCTGAGAAAACATTCCCATTAAATATGAAAGAACAGAATATGTCATTAGATAAAATTCTTAATTGTGAATAAATGGCAAGTATGTTACAGGCCTTCTCAGAGATCATTTTAAGATCTCTGAGATCTTAAATAATAAGATAATGCAATAATAATAGACCACAAATGTGCAATGTGCAAATATTTTTCTGGTCATCATTACTTCCTATATACTATGCTTCAAATCTTTACCATATTAAGTACAAAGCCTCAGATTCTGAAAATAGTGGCAGTAGGTCCATATTGTGTTATGAACCCCGCAATTTAAAATATTTTCAGTGCATTTAAATATGATACTTCAATACCAAACCTAATGATTCTTCTTGTCAAATTATCCTCCCTGATTACCTTTTTTTTAAAAAAAGAAAAATAACCATTTACCATAGGCTACATGGTGTATCATGTTGGAAGGATATGTTTCCAGGGTCTTTTGTTTCATAGTCTGCTAATTTTTGGATCTTTGGGATGTTTTAGATTAGAGGAATTCCTTCCTTTTCTAGCTATTCCAGGGAATCCCACATAAGGACCAAAGTTGTCAGTGGCTTTTGCCACACAGCAAGACTACTTTTTAAACCAAATATCATCAATTAAAAAAAAGAAGTACACATAATTTGAACTTTAGCTGTAAGTTTTCACATAATACTTAGGCATTTGTGAAACACAAACCACCTAGAAGTTTATCTAAGCATGGCTTTCAATCCAGTTAAAGGAACAAGATAAAAATGGAAAAACTACAGAACTATTTAAGGTAATATAAATAGTATATGACAGCATGTTACAAGTTGTCTATAGGTGCTATATACAGGTGAAGATCAATATGTCCTGTGATTAGCTAGGGAAATATTAGTTGAGAAAGAAAATCTTGAGCATGTACCAAAGTATGATAAGAATTGTGCTAGTTAAGAAAGAAAAAAGACTTGGGGAGTGGGATACTATTAAGAATGAAGCCAAGTAAAGCCTTGGGGACAGGAAGGAAAAGGTCATATACTGGGAATGGTTGGAAAAAGGCCATCCTAGATGAAAGAGAGCAGCATAAGAGGAAATGACATTTCACATGTATAAGCATTGGTATATAAAAAAGCCCTTGAATTAATAAACTAAAACATCACGAGTGCCATTTGCTTAAAGGCAAACCAAACAAAAATGCTGTTTTTTAGTATCTTCTAATGATTCTCCTAAATAGAAGAAAAGTAAAATGTCCAGTAAGAGGGTATTATTGTTTAATGAAGCACTTGGATAACATTTCATAAAATTCTGATCTACTCTTTTCCTGTGATAACCACTTTCAAGGTCAGTATAACAAAAAGATGAGCAGTAGCAATAGCTAGCTAGTATTTACTAAATACAGACTGTAGCACACTTTTCAGAGATTTTTAGAGGAACTACAACTTAACCCCTCTCAACATTCTTATGAGGTAGTTAAAATTAATCTCGTTTTTACAACAAAGTAAACTGGGATACAGAAAGGTTGCTTCGTAATAGTTTCATGGTTCAAGGACATCCCCAGGAGCTAAGTGGGAGTCTCCTCTCGACACTCTAAATGCTACAATAATAGCGTGAAAGGTTTTAATTTTGTCGAGTTGTACAAAAACCTAATAAGAGTAACCTGGCTTCTAGACCTAACCCTGCATTAAACAGCTGCAAAGTTCTTATATCCCCAAACTACTCTTTTCTCATTTGTAAAACAAAAAGGCTAAAAGCAAGAGTTTTGGAATAAGGCAGACCTGGATTCCTTTCTAACTTGGTCATTTATTTAATTCATGGCCTTGAGCAATTTACTTCATTTTCTAGGCCTTCTCTATAAACTGGAGGTTATACTAGTATTTACCCAGTAGGTAAGGATTCATATAAATCTTTAGCTCTGTACCCGGCAGAAGATAGTACTTAATAATTATTAGCAGCTGTGCTGGTCTTGGGTCAAGTTGTCCCTCACCTTTCTGCCATGCTCTGTATTTTACGGAAACAAACCTGGAGAGCTCCATTTCCCAGATATCTTTGTCCATTGACTTTTGGTTGGAATTCAGGTAATGGAAGGCACTAGTTGGAGAAGCCAGGTAATTTTTTTCATTCTTTCTCTGCCTCAGGCAGCATCTCAGGCAGAAGCAGAATCTTTTTTGTGGTTCCAACTTAAGGCAACAGCTTCACCCTTCCTGCCCTCCCACCTGTGATTCCGGTTTCTATTATGTGATTCCTGAATTCAGGTTCTGATGAAGCTACCTCTTACCTGTGTCTTGCTGATAGGAGTGGCATCATCTTCCTGCTGATGCTGACCTATGGGTTTATCAGCCTCTTCCCTCCTCCATGTAACCAATTCCCTGCATTAAATTCCCTCTATTTAAATATTCAGAGTAGTTTATGTTACTGTGGTTAGATCTTTATTGATACCAAGGTTAATAATGATAATGATGATGATAATATCAAAGTACTTGGGAAACTGAATAGAGGTAAGTTTCCATATATTTTTTAGATTTAGGGAAGAATTTGGCAAATTTGTTCTGTAAACATTTACACAGTAAATATTTTAGGCTTTGCTGGCCACGTGGTCTGTGTTGTGACTACTCAACTGTGCATTATAGTGTGAAGGAAGCCATAGACAATATGTAAATAAATGGTCATGGCTGTGTTCCAATAAAAATATTTACAAAAAGAGATGACTGGTCAGATTTGGCCCAGGAGGTACAATTTGTCAACCTCTGGTTTAGGGTGTTAACATAATAGATACATCTGTTTGGCAGCATTTTGCAGAAGAACTAAGCTCAATTATTCATTTTTGAGTCAATACAGAATCATACCTTTTAAGAACCAATGTTACAATATAATCTAATATAATCTAATTTGCACAAGATGCTTAGGTTTCCTCTACAATTATCCCCAAAGTAGTCATATAATCTATATAAACATCTACAGAAAGACTGATCAAGTACTCTTCAGACAGCTGCAATCATTAGCAGGTTCTTCCTTACTTTCAGCCCAAGCCTGCCTTCCTATAACCCAGTAGTCTTTCTCCTTTCTTCTGGATCCACACTGCATATATCTAACTCTTAAACTGAAAGGTATCTAGACCCTGATGGCTTTCCTACGGATACAGCATAACTTATCATTAGTTCTCTTAAAACAAAGCAGCAAGAACTGGCCATAAGTATCTTTTTTTTCATTCATCAAGTATTCATAAAATGCTTACTATGTGTCAGATATAATCTAGGCTCTGGGATTATACCAAAAGCCAAAATAGACCAGGTCTCTGCTTTCATGGAGTTTACTCTGCTTGGAGGTGAAAAGAAGAAAAATAAAGCAGGGTAAGGAGATTGATAGAGAGGTGGGAGAGAAGTTGTTTCAAATAGTATGGTCAGAGAAATTCTCACAAGGTGGCATTCAAACAGAATTAAAAGAAACTAAAGGAATGACTTATGTACTTATCTGTGAAAAGAATCTTCCAGGAAACAGTACATGCAAAGGCCCTGAGGCAGGAGTGTATTTAGGCTGTTCACAGAATAGCAGAAAGAATGGAATGGATTAAGGAAATTAAAGTAGATTTGGGGACTTGATTACACATCTTTCTGTTTCTAGAATATATCACCTAGTACTTTGTTCTCCTGATTTCATTCCATCAGTGAATGCTCTGAATTTGTGCTGATTAGGAATAGGCTCAGTAGGAGTTATATATGCTGGTTGAAAAGACTGGAAGTGACCGAAGGAAAGAGTAATTTCTTGAGAAAAAATTGTGCAAAACACTTTTTTGTTGTTGTTGTTTATGAATAATAGAGAGTTTAAGGAGTAATGCTTTTTAAATTACTTAAGGATAATAAATGCTGACAACTATGCGGAAACCATACTAGAAAACAGTGGGCATAAGTAACAGATTTTTTATGTAAAGTCTGACAGATTTTCTCCCTCTTAGTGCTAACACTAAATAAGCACCCTCTCCTTCAAAAAATCAACCAGCAGGGCCTCACATAAATCAGAGAGATGCAGGTCTCAGAATCTTTTAATCTTAGTGTTTTCAAAGAAATAAAAAAAAATTAACATTAGCATCGTTATCATCACATTTTTTTGAGATATCTGCGTAAGTTAACACATTCTATAAACTATCTTGTGCTCGAAAACTATCCTGGCTTTGAGGCAACTCCTTTTGAATAAACTTAATATTTTTTATTGGTAGATAAATCTATAAAAAGAATCATTCATTGAGGCATAAAAATTGCTAAAGAAAGAAATCTCAGCTTCTGCTGATACTTTCCAGTAACATTTCTATTACTGGGGTTCTAATCCTGGTTTTGTCCCAAAGAATAGGGTGATCTTGGCAAGTCTCAAAATCCTTTTGTGTCTTCCTTTTTCATTTGCAAAATACACTCCAAAAACCCTTACCTTCAAGAGAAATACATCTCAAAATGTCTTGCAAATGAGGAAAATTCTGAAAATACTATTTCTTATGGGTAATAAAGAGTAAGAAGTGGGCAGACAATGAAAACTCCTTTGTGTCTTTCCCTTTCCTCTTCACTTCCTAAAGGAGACAGGCAGGCTGGGAAGATACAATGACTCCTATGGCCTCAGGGAAAATTATAAAATGAGTAAAATTGACATTTTGGTCTACTTTTTCTCTTCTTCCTCTGCTTCTTCTTTTCTGCTTTCATACCAAATGCACTTTTGCTTCATCCCTATTATGCTATACCAGCCTTCCATACTTCCAAAATTAAATTTTTCTTCTTCCTCTCCATGAAAGTAACATATTCTCAGCAGGTTATACCCTATTAGTTGAGGGAGTTTGAAATCCAACCCCTGTTCTCTTAGCAAGTCATGGACTTGACAAGGTGCTGTGAAGAAGGGATATATTTTCGTTTGTTCACCTAGACAGGCATTTTTTCTAACTTACACAAAGATACCACATGGGCTAACAAAAGCCTTGCTTCTTACGCCCTCTTTTATAAGCAACAAACAAAATTCCTGATTCCCTATTTATCAGATATTGTACATATCTGACTATCTAATTAAATAACCCATACTAGGGCGTTTAACAAAAGTTAAATTTAGTGGTTAATGCATGTAGTGAATCATCTCAACTCCAGTTTTAATTCAGCTTTCTCATCTTTTTCCCCCAAATAGTTTTTGATTTTTTTGGTAGTTTCACTATACATTTACATTTAAAGTAAAAGAAAACAAAGGCCTGATAACGCATGTTGTTCAGACAACTTGAATCTACCTGTCATGTTTGATACCATAATCTTCTATGCAAGTTTTTATTTTATTTATTTTTTATTTTTTATTTTTTTGAGGCACAGTCTCACTCTGTTGCCCAAGCTAGAGTGCCATGGCGTCAGCCTAGCTCACAGCAACCTCAAACTCCTGAGCTCAAGCGATCCTTCTGCCTGAGCCTCCTGAGTAGCTGGGACTACAGGCATGCGCCACCATGCCCGGCTAATTTTTTCTATATATTTTTAGTTGACCAATTAATTTCTTTCTATTTTTAGCAGAGACGGGGTCTCGCTCTTGCTCAGGCTTGTCTCAAACTCTTGACCTCGAGCGATCTTCCCGCCTCAGCATCCCAGAGTGCTAGGATTACAGGCGTGAGCCACCGCACCAGGCTTAAGTTTTTAAAATTAAAGTTACTTGTGTATGCCTTGTATAGTCCGAACTTAATTAAAATATCATCTACCTATAACTCATTCCCCTGAATCTATAAAAATGTTTAGAAACAAACTTTTATTTTTTAATTTTTAAAAAGTCTCTTAAGAATAAAATAAACAAGCTGTAGTCTGTGCTTAAAAGCTAGTCCTTATTTCTCAAAATGTAATACCCACTATAAAATTCTTATTAACCTATGAAAAATTACTGATACAACTCCTGTTATTTTTTTATTTTTTTGCCATATATTATGTATATTTATAAGAATAAAGTAGTTGACACATACTTGTTTTCTAATTATAATTTGGGACATGGTTATAAGACTGTTAGTTAATGGATCAACTCTGTACCTTGTCATCACTTACCCCACACCTCTCCCTGGGGGCAAGATCTGTAGTTTCAGAATGTTCTCAGCTATCTGGTTCTGCTGCTGGGTAAGGTTAGACTGGAAGTAAGACAATGTCAAAGGTGACCAAACTCTTTCAGAGAAGCTTACCTTGCCACATCCACCTCCCAAGGGCTCCATCTCCTATAAGAGCACTAGATCAGTAATCAGAAATTCTGTGTCTTACTAGATTCCTTCCATGGTACTAGCATGTTGCTAAGCTTTAGTTTCCTCTCTTTAAAAATACTTTTTAAAAATACTTGTCCTTCCTCCTTATAAAAGTGATTTGAAGATTTAATGAGGTTATGTATAAAAGTATATTGTAACCTACAAAACAAATGTATATAGAGATAGTAACAGCTACACTGTATTGAGTACTGATTAAGTACTAGCACAGCACTATGTGTTACTTCCTTTAATTCTCAACTCTGCAAGCTTGATACAGCCTATTTATATAGGAGTCAACTTAGGTTTAGAGAGGTTAGGTGACTTGCCAAGGTCAAATAGTAACAAGTGTCACAGTCAGGATTCAAACTCAAGTCAATTTAACTCCCAAAGTGCATGCTTTTTTTTCACCACAGTCCTACTACATTCAAATATAGGCTATAATTTTTCCTGTCTATCATAGCCAAGGCAAAAATACTGTTTAATGACCTTAAGCAATTGATTGAAAAAAAAAAGACTGCTGAATAATATACCTCTCTAGCAAAGCTGACTGAAAACACACCCAAGGACTACACAATCTATACTTAAATTTAAAAACACACTGCAGATGACCTAGGAATCCTTTTACTCCATAGATTTTTTATAGCTTTGATGTATAAAGTAAAGGAGGGGAAGAGCTATTTAACATGCAAGAATAATATGACTTTCCATCCCAGTCAAAGTGGAGCTTACGTACTTCAAAAGAAGTTCTATCCTAGTCATATTATCAAGCAAACATAAGAAAAACACAAAGAAAGATTATTTTGGTTTTGGAAAATAACCAAGCACTAGGAAGTTCGTTTTAGAAATGTAGAAAAGTCCTTTTCATAGTAACTATTATTTCTGCTTTAGGTTTTGATATAAAATTTGGTTTATAACCTTAATAGAGGCATATTTTTACTCTTTACAAAATCAAGTTTTCTAGTAAGGTATTGATAACACTAACTTTAAATTCTGCTGCTTAAAATAGTTATAATATGTACACCAATTGTTGCCCTCTTAAAACATTTTGCATAATTTTACTCATTAGAATAAAAATTGCTCAGAAAAACAGAAACGTCTAAGTACTGATCGATATTCTTTTATGCCAGTAAAAAGAAGATTCTATACACATAATAACCAAAAGCCCATTTTTTGACCAGTTCCTGAGCAAACACTTTCAGAAGACTGAGCACAGATCTGGGGTCTTCACTTTTCATAATGGCTCTGCCAGATAATCATGTTAGTTTCTACCTTTGCACATTTATAAAAACTGTCAGGATCTAATCGACCACTTATCTCCATGCCCCAAAAGACCTGTGTCCTCAACCAATGAACCCTTAGCATTATGACTTCCATAAAATTCTGCTCTCCAAACCCAAGTTCCAGTTAATTTAATACATACAGACACAGTGGCATAATGTTCCTATATTAGCATCCATTCCTTGCTAACTGGAAAATACTGAACTCTTGCTTATATTATTTAATCTTAACTCCAATCAACTCACCCTTCACGATTTACCATTTAATTCCATGTCCTATAATATAGTTTATGTACTAGCATAATGGAAGCTCTTAGAATAGATTTTTAAAATATGGAAGTTTCTACTCTAATGTGACATACACATTCATAAAAAATTCTCCTTCTGCAAAATTGCACACTAAAAATAGTAGGCATAAGGGAAAAAATGGGTTAGAGACAGAAGACTCAAAAATGGAGCACTAACAAAAACATTGACAATTCTAATAAACCACTAGCACAATTTTTTAAATACATGGAAAATTCCTAACAAAGAAATACTCGAGTAAATATAGGATTCTATCTTTTAAAAAATGTTGAAATAAGTTAATAAGGAAGGTATATCATTTGAGGCTGCCCAGTTACAGAGACAAGAGGCCAATGTATGAAGAATAGGCAGAAACACACAACAAGGACTCTCATGACAGAGCATGTGGTTAAACTGAGCAAAAACAAGAATGCAGGGTGAATGGTCATCATACACAGTACAGTTTTCCTTTGCTGTTCATCTGTGTTGATGTAGTTTCACTTCAGCAGCTACATTACCTGGTGTCATAAAATAACTCAATCAAGAACTATTTGTGTTGCAAAAACAAGGTTGTAACAGACAGATTACACCAAAATTTTATATTATCATAGTTTTTCTAGGTTTATGTTGAAAGAATGGAAATCTAAAATATCCCACCAAGCCAACTCACTACTGATGAGAAGGGGAAGAACTTCTATCAGTATAGGAAGAGAATATGATTACTACAGTCTGGTACATAGTAAGTGCTCAGTAATTATGAGCAGCAGCTACTTCTACTACTACTCATACTTCTGTGGCTGCTACTTCTACTGGTAAAGATGGAAAATTAAAAGAACTCTGAGGCAGACGTCTGGGACCTACCTAACATCTATTACTCCCTGCTTTCTTGCTAACAGAACTATGATTTTTTGCTCAGTAATCTACCTCTCAGAAAAGGGGACCGTAATCCCCATTTTAGAGGTAAGTCAGGATTAGTCTAAACCAACCATGGTAATCTCATTCCTTTGACAATGACGGGTTTAAAGGTGGCCACGTGGCCTCCTGGTAAATAAAACATGAAGGAGTCTGCTGAGGGAGCAGGGGAGGAGATCTGGGAACAGAATTCCTAATACTTCAGAAAAGACACTGGAAAAGTTTATCTTTTCTCTTTCTCTGAATGTTGGAAGGGCAAATGTACTTTAGGTGATGCTCTACTCATCTTTTTGTTTTCCCCTTTCTCACAGAATTTGAGCTTCTGGCATTTCCTTCACTAACTTGTCAGCTCTTTGCTGATTTTAAATGATTTTTAAAAAATCTTATCCAGCATTTTTTTATTTCAGGCAGAATAACCTAGTCTGTCATTACGAAAAATTAAGTCTCTCTACATTTATTTTAAAATTGAACTAAGATTGATTTGTTTTGAGAATTTTTATATATAATATTTATCATCTTTTTTATAACAATTATTTTTCTATTACACAGCTATTGTCTAGCTCTGCACTGTCCAATATGGTTGCCACTAGCCCCATGTGGATATTCAAATTAAAATGAACTAAACCTAAAAATTTCTGTTCTTCAGTTGCACTAGCCACATTTCAAGTGCTCAATAGCTAATCTGATTAGTGATACTGGCTGGACAGTGCATACATA
>CAUYRT010075814.1:0-33151 GCA_963574885.1 Lepilemur ruficaudatus
TAATCCACTCATGTATCGATGGGCACTTGGGTTGTTTCCACATCTTTGCAATTGTGAATTGTGCTGCTATAAACATTCTTTTAGTTTTTATTTAAATGACCCTTGCCAAAAGGAATGTTGAAGAAATTCCTGAAAGTACATTTTGTGATATTTTGAATAATTAAATTCACCCAGCTCTCTTTATGAGCCTCTTCTGTAAAAGGATGGGATAAAGGAGAAAGCAAAGGTTATCTAAAATGATAGGGCAGGAGAAGGACTCTGTCTTATACTTATATGTGTTATTCTCCCCCAAAAAAGGTACTTTATAGGGTATTGCTATATTTTGAATCATTTTTAGTAGAGTGTTGGAAAAATGTAATTTATTTAAACTTCCACTTTTGCTACAATAAAATAGTAATAAATTATGTTTCAATAATTTAGAAATGGCTCAAGTAAACTTCAAGCTTCCTCTGATTTTTTCTCCAAAGATTAGTGACCTTAATCTTAACAACAATGTGAATCTTTTCAATGGTTAGTAAATTGGTTTTGCAGAAAAATGTTGATTTTTCACATCAGCAAATAAAATTCAGATAAAAAGTAAAAAAGTTTCACTCTATCTGAATGGCTCTGAATATAGATTCTCATTAGAAAACTTAAAGGAAAGAGAATCCTACGGGGAATAAAACTTCTGATTTGTATCAGAGAGGCACAATTTATCACAGTAGAAGATGAGTTTCCAAAAGTACTTCAGAGTGAATGACAGTTTCATATTGTTGCATTTTTTTTAAAAAATTAAATTCTTCCATATAACTTAACTGTTGTGTAAACATGATATATTCACTCACTGAAGATGTTTTATCACTTTTGTGTACAAAGCAGAACTGAAGCAGACAGCATGAAATTAAGGTCAGAGTTGGATCTGAAACCAACATGTGGTAATAATTGAATAGCATATGTAAGATTTTTTTTTTAAGGACAGAAAATTTCATTCTCATAGGCCTCACTTTTTATTCTTTTGAAAGGTTTAAAGCTTTGATAGTATATGTAAAATGATATAGGATGTAAATTAATTTTGGTGTAGTATTATTTCAAATAATTTCTCTCAAAGTTAGCTGAATATGTAACTCATAAGATTGCAGCTTCTGAACAGAAAATCTGTTGCTACAGTACAGTATGATTTACTCAATTAGATGGTGAAATATGATTTATGTGTTGTCAATTAGGTAAGCAGAAATTTGTGGAAGACTTGTCACAGAAAGGAAATATTTTCACAAATCAGTTTTATTTCAATGCATCTGGTTAGGGAAAAGAGTAAAAGTTAAAAATGTTACTCAAAATGTACAATGTTTCACAATATTGTATCTTCCCACATAATTATTTTATACATTTTATAATTGGCATGTTACATCTCCCTCCATGTTATATGATAATAGGATTTTGTAAATACTTAAAAATAACATTTATATAAAAATACCTAGAATGGTTATTTTCCTCATCTAAAAATGTTTAAGAAGCTATTTTTTAATTTTCATTATTTTGAAAATATAATTCTTCTTATGTATTCAAAAGTAAAACCTATCCAAATTTAAATAAATATATTTTTGAGATATCAATAAAAGTCATATCCATTGAATAGGGGTAAAATTTCCAAAGGAATGCTAGGATACAAGAATTTATTCATTTACTTATATAATGAAGTCTGGTAGAAAAAGATATAAATCAATGTTGCCTTTCTTTATTTTTATTCTCTTCAATTGTTTCTCCCCATAAGGAATTCTAAGTCATATAAATATTTATAACATTTCATAACCCCTATCAAATATTTCAGGTGTATTTCAAATATATCTATATGTACTATTTATAGGTAAATTGAAATTGCTTTGACTTTATCTCAAATATTTCCATCTGTATTATTTACAGAGAAAATAGAACTGCCTCAAATTTATCTCTGAACTATTCATTTATAAATGGAATATAATCACTGTAATGAGTACCTCCCGAGTATCAAATTAACATCATTAGTTTGTCACCTAACTTTTGGTTTTCTTAAAGTAATAAAATGATTTCCCTGGGGGAAGTGGTAAGGGGAATATGCCTTGGCTCATATACTGAAGCAATATTTAATGAAAAGATAATTAACAAAAGAATGTGTATTAGCTTAAGTGATTAATTCGCTGAATTTTCATTGATAGTCTACTGTGAAGTTGACTTATGCAGTGAGCTAATCCAGGATATACAAAGTTTTGACAGACTGACTCCAAAGGGACAAATAGGACTTGAAAATACAATATTGGCCAATACTGTATTTAAAAATTGACTTTAAGTATCCTTATTTGGTATATACATACTTTATCTGCCCATTCGCCTTTCTATAAAGTGTAGTCTTTCACTTGCAACACATACTGCCTTCTAAACATAGTCTCGTATTTTCTTTACACACTTGGCCTTTGACAGCATTTGAATTTGTGTTACTTATGCCAGAATCTGAGGCTACCACAGTGATGAAGACACAACATAGGCTCTCAAAAATTTGAAATCTTTTCTGGACGATACAAACAAGAGCTGAAAAGTAAGATGAGAGGAGCAAAGATATGGTGCTTTGGGACTGTAATGCGTAGACGATTTACACAACCACATCTGTTATGTCTTCATATGCCTTCTTCTCTGTTAATTGCATTATCATTCTCTTGATAATTTCTTTTAATGAACAGAACTTTTAATTTTATGTAGTCTAATTTATGGAACTTACCACTGTGATTTAAAAATGAAACACTTTAAGAAAATAAACAGAAAATTTTTCAGACCCCCAAATCTTTAAGATATTCTCCTTTGGTATTAACTTCTAAAATATTTGTTATTTTGGTTTTGCATCTACCTGTTTTTTTTTTCCCATATGATATATGGTAATGGTCGGATTTCATCAGTTTGAATATCTAATTGGTTCAGCACAGTTTAATATAAAGTTGATCTGCCGTGGCATATTTGTTTCAAATTAAATTTTCATATATGTTTGGTTCTGTTTCTGGATTTTCCAATTTGTTCAGTTTTCTATGTTTGTATTTTTTGCACTGGAAAAAGCTGCCTTGATTACTGTAGCTTTATAATAAGTCTTTAAAATGAGACACCTGGTGCTAAAATCCTTCAAAAATATATCTACAGTCTTCAAAAGTGCCATGGCTAAAATTTTAGAAACATTTTGCCAATTTACACACACACGCACACACTTTCTTTTGAGATTTGCTTTGGTGCTAAAATGAATCCACAGATCGCTTTGTTGATAATTAATAGCTTTGCAGCATCGAGCCTCCCAATCCATGAGCAAGGATCTTGCCACATTTATTTAAGTCTTTTAAATATTTGTGTAGCACAGTTGATAGTTTCTGCATAGAGCTATCCCATATTTTTTTGACTTGTTAGTGGACGTTCTATAGTTTTGATGATGTTATAAATAACTTATGTTATTTAAAATTTATCTTTACACACAAATATGAAATTTTATATTAATGTTAACTCAGAAAACATGCTAAAAATCACATATTAACCCTAATACTTCATGCATTTGTTCAACTTCTTTACATAAAAGTCGTGTCATCTGCTAATTGTGATGGGGTTTTTTTTGTAAACTTTGATTTTTTACATTTGTTTTTCTTCCCTCATTATATTAATTAGAATCTGCTGTGTGATGAACACTAGTGTTACTAATGGGGATGCCAGTCTTTGAATATTTCCCCCTAAATAATAATTTGCTATTGACATTTTACAGACATCCTTAATCAGATAAATTACTATCTCTGTGATTCACAAATACTTAATGGTTTTAAGCGTGATTAGACTGTGCAATGTATTAAATGTTTTTCCTGCATCTATTATCGTAGTTATTTGGAATATTTTATCTTTAATTTTATTACTTTGCTTTTCTTTATTTTCTAATTTTGAAGCGAACTACTTCTACCACAAAAATCTAATTTTGTTGCAATGTGATATCTGTGCATGTATGTTTTGTTGTCCATTTTATACATTGCCAGATTTGTTTTAATAGTATTTTGTTTAGAATTTTTGCATTTGTATTCAAGATAAGGCTTGGCCTTTAATCCTTGACCCCATGTCCTTATTTTAGGTCGCTTGCAGGTTTTGTAGTCGAGGCAACACTGGCCGTTTTAATGGAATTCGGCAATGCTCTCTCATCTTCTATCCTGTGGAAGAGTTTCTGTGTTTGGCATTATTTATCCCTTAAATATTTATAATACATCACTGACAATATTATCTGGGCCTATGGTTTCCTCGTGAGAAGGTTTTTACTGATACATTTAATTTCTGCAATGCTTTCAATTTTCTTCATTTTCTTTGGACTATTCAGATTTTCTGTTTTTTTTTTTTTCCTGACAGTGTTTATCTGGTAATGTACCCATTTCATCTAAATTTTCAAATTCACTGATATATATTTATTCACAACATCCATTTATAATCAATTCCGTTTCTACAGATATCACCTTTTGTCCCCTTATGTGTTTTCCTTCCTGTATCCTTTGTCAATTTTCCTTTCTCAGATAATTTTATATATTTTTTAAGAAACAATTTTTTTAACTTTTTTCTATTATATTTTTTATTATTAAAGTCTGCTCATTTTATATATATATATATATATATATGTATATATATTTGGAGACAGGGATTTCATCTGTTGTCTAGGCATTAGGGCAATGATGTCACCATAGCTCACTGCAGCCTCAAACTCCTGGGCTTAAGCAGTCCTTCCTGCCTCAGCCTCCAAGTAGCTGGGACTACAGGAGCATGCCACCATGCCACCTACATTTTCTATATTTTGTAGAAATGTGATCTCACTATGTTGCTCTGGATGGTCTCAAATTCCTGAGCTCAAGTAATCCTCCCACCTCAGCCTCCCAAAAGTGCTGGGATCACAGGCCAGGCATGAGCCACCACTCCCTGTCCACTCTTATTTTTATAATTTATTTTATTATATTGAATTTGCTTATCTTTAACTTTTTGAGACAAATACTCACTGGATTTTAGCTTTCTTTTTCCCTACTGCCTGCATTGAAGGCTTAATCCTATATAGCAAGGCTTAGACACATCACATAAGTTTTGATGCACTGTGTTCTACTATGTATTCTACTATGATGTATTTAAAAATATTTTCTAAGGTTCGTTGTTATCTATTCTTGCATTCATGTGATATTTAGAAATGTATTTGCTTTTCAAATATAAAAAATCTATTTTTAATTTTCTGTGTGCTTATAAAATAATCTTATTTATTTCTTTAAAGATATCTTGAGATTCCTTTTGAAGTGCCACTCATTTTATTTAAAAAGTACAATGTGTAAGTGAAAAGAACAGATATTCTCCAGCTGTTGCATACAATCATAAATGTCATCAAGTGAAATTTGATAGTCAAGTTATTCAATTCTGCTGTATCTTGATTTCTGATTTTTATGTGCTTCTTATACTTTATTGCATAATATCAATATATGCTAGAAATCTACTCTGAAAGTAAATTTATCAATTTTCTTCTTGCAGATCATCAATTTTTGGTATGTACCATTCAGGCTATAATATTAGTGGCATAAAATTTAGATTTTTTATTTTATTAATACATGGACCATTTTATAATATTTATTTGTATATGTAGTAATCATTTTTGCCTTAAAATTCTACTTTTTCTGGCATCGCTATATCTATAACAGTTTTCTTTTAGTTAAATTTATATGTATGGCACATATTTTACCTATCCTTTCACTTATATCTGCTAAAGAGTACATGGCTGGGTTTTGTCTTCTATCCCATTTGATTATGTTTGTCTTTTAATTGAAGATCGTATTGCATTTATGTTTACTTTAATTGCTACTATTTTGAGTTCAAATCTACAAGATTACTAGCTACTTTCTGTTTGTCCTACATGGCTTACAATTCTTTCTGTCTTTCTGCCTTTTTGTGGATTATTTTTTATTATTCCAGTTTTTATCCATTATTAGGTGGAGTGCTATATACTTTTTCACTGCTTTCATAGATGCTACCCTAGTGATTGTAACATGCAGGCTGGACTGACAAAGTCAACCTTGCATAATGCTTTTAACTTATTCTTAAAACAATATGCATGCATTATAAAATTTACTTAAGTATATCTCCCTCCTGACTTATCCATCCTTGTTGTCAAATTTATTCATTTTTATATATGTAAAACCCCTCAAGACATTATTATTGTTTAAAAGGTCATATATATTTAGCAGGATATATATTATTTTTATTGCTTTTCAGTGCTTTCTACATTTCTAAGCTACTATATGGTATCACTTTTAATTTTTCCTGAAAAAAAAATCCTCTGCATTTCCTTTAGTGTAGATCTTCTAGTAATAAATTTTCTCTCATTTTTTTGCCTTAAATATCTGTATTTTGCCTTTATCTTTGAAGAATATTTTCATTGGGTATAGAATTCCAGACTGGTAGTTTTCACATTCACCATTATAAAGCTTTCACTCCATTTTTCAGTTTAGATGTCTACTATCAGTCTAACTGCTGCTCCTTGAAGGTAGTCTTTGCTTTTCATGGAATTGACTCTTTTCATATTTTATCTTTGTCTTGAGTATTCTACTAATGATAACTATGTACTCTCAATCAGAAGTTTGCAAGTACTCTGGGAAGCTGTATTCAACATGCCACTCATCCTCCATGGATCAGGAGCTATTCACAGTATGGTTTTCTCATGACAGTGAGAATACTATACAATATCTTTCCTTGTCTTTTATAATGGCTTTGACTTAATTTATATTTTTTCCAATATTAGTATAGCATAGGTTACTATTAGTATAGTATAGGTTCCTATTTACATAGACTATCTCTTTCCATCATTTTGTTTTCAGCCTATCTATGACCTTAGATCTAAAGTACAACTTTTGTATATTACCAGTCTATGTCTTTCAATTGGGGTGTTTAATCCATTTAGATTTAAAATAATTACTGATAGAGAAGCACTTACTTTTGCCATTTTATCTGTTTTCAGTATGTCTTACAGATTTCTTGTCCCTCATTTCCTTCATTACTGCCTTGCTTTGTATGTAGTTGATTTTTTTGTAGAGATACATTTTGATTCCTTTCTCATTTTCTTTTGTGTGTATTCCATAAATGTTTAGTTTGCAGTTATGTGATAGTTAATTTTATGTCTCAACTTGACCGGCCACAGAAAGCTGAGATATTTGGTAAAACATTATCCTTGGTATGTGTGAAGGTGTTTTGAATGAGATTAATACTGGAATCAGTAAACTGAGTAAAGGCTGCTCTCCCTAATGAGGATGGGTCCTGCCTGATCAGTTGAGGAACTAAGTAAAATGAAAGGCTGATCCTCCTCCAAGTAAAAGAGAATAGCTTTTGTCTGACTGCCTTTGAGCTGGTATTGTTTATTTCTTACCTTTGTACTCAGACTCAAACATTGGGTCTTGAGTCTGCCAATCTCAATATTGGAATTATACTATTGGCTCTTCTGGGTTTCAAGTTTGATGATTGCAGATCTTGGGACTTTTCAGCCTCCCTAATCATATGTGCCAATTCCATGTATACATATCTGTGTGTGCATATATATAAATATATGTACACATATATATTTATAATTTCTGTCTTTGAGAAAAGTATTCATTTTTTCTACTGTGACAGTATGCTAATAGTGGGCCTAGTCATGTTATTTATTGTATGTAACATTGTACTCTTACTACAGTTTATTATAATAGATATCTGGATCTTATGATTACAAAAAGTCAGATTACTGAAAGAACTCACTAAGACAGTAATAAAGATAATGTACATAGTACAATAAAAGAGATTTAAAAAAGCATAGGAAAACTTTGGGGACCCAAGCAACTTCTAAATGCAGTTCCCCAGAGCCCTTTCTTAGTCTCATGGAATTAACTTCATTTCAGGATTATGAATCACTAATATATGTGTGAGAAATCTTCATTTCAGAACTCAGGAAAAAGTTTTTATAAGGGTCTTTTATGCCTTACCAGTCACCTAGTCAAGCAAGGCTGTGTAATCACTTAAACCATTACTTAGAGATATGTAATTGAGTTGTAATTCTTCTACACATCCTTAACTAATGCACGCAAGCTGGCCCTGAGTGCCACCAAGAGGTTTGAACTCTAAACAACACCTCATAAATCAATAGGTAGCTCAATCCAGCCTTACCTTGGCCAAGAATCTGTGCCGGACTTCCAGACATACTTGGAATAAAATAAGTATATGTTTTACATAAGACCTTAAAAATGCTAATTCAGTATTCTAGCCCATATACAAAAACTTGAACTGGAAATAACAAATTGGGGTAAATAAAATAGGGGTCATGTTACAGTTATATAGAATGGAAAAGGGAAATATATTTTACAGAAAGAAAAAAAAATTGACACAAACAAGAGGAAATACACATGGGAAATGAAAAGACTGAAATACTTTCACTGTATCCTCATTAGATTTCATGTGTATTCTGAAAGTAGAAATTTCCAGCTTTATGACCATCTCTGCTTCTCATATTTTTCCTAGTCAAATTAATATTGAAACATAATGGCCAAGGACAGTCTGGGACTTACTTATAATTGGTCCATTTGTTCACTCTTTAGAAATGATATCTAATCTCTTCAAGTTGATGTTACTCAGATCACAATATTTAAACTAGTTCGGAAGCTTGTTGTGGAAAGTACAAACTGTGTTTATCTGAAATTGTTAAAATTTGTCCATTTTGCTATATAGAGGCTAAAATTTGACTATTAGTTCACTTAAAGTCATTGATTTTTAAGTTGCCTTAGAGTAGGATAAATATATGCAAGTATAAAAGAAACTTACGGGAATTTAGGTGAATGCTCCATAATTTATAGAATCCAAAGGATAGAAATAGACCCCTCAACCAGTGGAAGAATTAGGCTTCTTAGCATTTTTTTTTAATTTCTTAGTAGTTTTATCATTAAATAAAATATATAATCAGAATTAATCAGTAATCATCCATTGAGGTCTCACAGACTTCCATGGGAAGGTTAATAGGCTTTGATGCTATTTTAGACAATAAAAGAGATAATAAAACTAAGTAAATTGTTTTTACAATTACATTTGAATTCAGGAAATAAAATAATTAAAATAGCACATCATGAATGCATTTGACTTCTCAGAAACAGAGCTCTATTTATTTGCTCTATTTAAGTAAATGACTCAAATGAATCATTTACTTCTAATAGAAAATTGATGGTCCTGAATTTTTCCATAAATTGTTGCACTAAAAAGATTTTTCTTGGAGATTTATTTGATGTCATCTTTTCTAATAAAAACTTTCATTTCATTTCACAACACATTGATGACAGACCTCTCAGATAATTAGTAAATGTTAGAAAAATGCCCCAAAGAAGAATTTATTAGGAATAGAATTAAATTTATATGGAAAGAAACTCATTAAATGACTTTCACTTTACCTCAGATCTTAAAGTATTCATTAGAATCTATTTTCTTACCTTTAGTGTTTGTTCCGCCTCATAGATGCAATCTTTTTGAAAATTATCATTTTAAGTACTTCTTCATAATCTGTATTTTATTAAATGTAATGTAATTGCCAAAGGAAATGAACCAAAACAAATTGTTCACAGAAAAGAAGACAAGTTTGAGGTTTTGTGGACACATTTCATTGAATATTAAAGAAAAATGAAATATGCAACTTTTCATGTTGCCACAAACTTAGAAAATATGGAGATGTATATCTTTCATTGTTAAGACCTTTATTATGCATTGTTATTCCTGCTTAGAAATGATATAATTATAGAATGAAGTAAATTTATCAAGAACTCATACCTTTTTCACAAAGATTGCCAGTGGCAAGGATTTGGGGAAAGTAAAAAAACATATATATATATATTATATTACCCAAAAAATGGTGGCAATTGTATTAATTACATATTTGCTACTTACAACTAAAGAGAAATAACCAAATATTTTAAGCTTGAAACTAATAAATAAGTATTTAAATAGGCAAGAATAATACCCCAGTTTAAAATATTCTCTGTTTTCAGGCACTAACACCAAAACTAACTAGAACTAGAATGCATAACACTATATCTCCCTGGAAAGCCAATTCTCAGTTTAGATTTACAATATAACACTGGCAACACATATTGTCCTGAGTTTTCAAATATATTAATATATCATGTACATAAAATACAGGCATAACTTACTGTGTTGTGTTTCACTTTATTGTGCTTCACTTTATTGTGTAAAAGCACATTATTGTGATTATGTGATAATGTGTTTTTACATTACACATTACACATTGTGATATGTGTTTTACAAATAGAAGGTTTGTGTCAACCTTGCATTGAGCAAGTCTTTTGATGCCATTTTTCCAACAGCATGTGCTCCCTTGTGTTTCTATGTCACATTTTGGTAATTCCAGAAATATTTTAAACTTTTTCATTGTGATTATATCTGTTACGATAATCTATAATGAGTGACCTTTGACATTACTATTGTAATTGTTTGGAGCACCATGAAACATTGCCCATATAAGAATGCAAACTTAATTGATAAATATTGTGCGTGTTCTGACTGCTCCAAGGACTGGCTTTCCTCCATCTCTTTCTTCTCCTTGGGCCTCCTTATTCCCTGAGACACATCAATATTGAAATTAGACCAATGAAAATCCTGCAATGACCTCTTAGTGTTCAAGTGAAAGAAAGAGCCACACATCTCTCACTTTAAATCCCAAACTAGAAATGGCTAAGCTCAGTTAGGAAGGCATGTAGAAAGCTGAGATAGGCTGAAAGCTAAGCCTTTCATGCCAAACAGTTGGTCAAGTTGCGAATGCAAAAGAAAAGTTCTTGAAGGAAGTTAAAAGTGCTACTCCAGTGAACACACACAAATAATGAGAAAGCAAAACAGCCTGCTAGAGAACAAGTTTGAGTGATCTGGATGGAAGATCAAACCAGCCACAATATCCCCTTAAGCCAAAACCTAATTCAGAGAAAAGCCCTAGCTCTCTTTAATTCTCTGAAGGCTGAAAGAGATTTGGAAGCTGCAGAAGAAAAGTTTGAAGCTAGCAGAGGTTGGTTTATGATGCTTAAGGAAAGAAGTCATATCTATAACATATAAGTGCAAAGTAGAGCAGCAAGTGCTTTATAGAATCTGCAGCCAGTCATCTAGATCTGTGGTCCCCACCCTTAAACTATGGACCAGTATCAGTCTATGGCCTTTTAGGAACCGGGCTGCACAATAGGAGGTGAGCAGTGGGCAAGTGAGTGAAGCTTCATCTGTATTTACAGCCACTCCCCATTACTCCCATCAAGTAATTTTGACTTTCCAGCCTTATTATTTTAAAAATACATTTCATAAGGCTATAGCTGCTATAGATAGTGATTCTCATGATGGATCTGGGCCAAGTAAAACATTTTAGAAAGGATTCACCATGATAGATACTATTAAGAACATTTGTGATTCATGAGAAGAGCTCAAAATATCAAAAGTAACAGGAGTTCGGAAGAAGTTGATTCCAACCCTCATGGATGACTTTGAGGGGTTCAAGGCTTCAGTGAAAGAAGTCACTGCAGATGTGGTGGATATAGCAAGAGATCTAGAATTAGAAGTAGAGCCTTAATATGTGACCAAATTGCTATAATCTCATGATCAAACTAAACGAACGATAAGTTCCTTCTTATGGATGACCAAAGTGGTTTCTTAAAATGGAATCTACTCCTGGTGAGCATGCTGTAAACATTGTTGAAATGACAACAAAAAAATTGCATATTACATAAACTTAGTTAATAAAGCAGCAGCAGAGAGATTGAGAGTCAATCCTCTCAATCCTCCTTGAGAGGATTGACTCCAATTCTGAAAGAAGTTCTACTTTGGGTAAAATGTTATCAAACAGCATGGCATGCTACAGAGAAATCTTTCATGAAAAGAAGAGTCAATGGATGTGGCAAACTTTACTGTCTAATTGTCTTATTTTAAGAAATTGCCACAACCACCCCAACCTCAAGCAACCACCAGCCTGATCAATCAGCAGCCATGAATAGTGAGGCAAGACCCTCTCCAGCATAAAGAGTAGAACTCACTGAATGCTCAGATATCATTAGTATATTTTAGCAATAAAGTATTTTAAATTAGAATATGTACATTTTTTAGATTTAATGCCATTACATTCTTAGTAACTGTAGTATCATATAAGCTTTTTTTATATGCACTAAGAAACCAAAATTTTGTGTGACTTGATTTATTGCAATATTCGCTTTGTTGGTGGTTTGAAACTGAACCTACAATATCTCTGAGATATGCCTGTGCTTTTAAACATAAAGGGGGAAACAGGAAAAAAATTTAAGCAAATATATGAATATTAAATTATCTTTTAAAAATCTCCCAGTTAAATTTAACACACCCATCCATGTGTTCAATAAAATAAGATAGTTTTAATTATGCATTTCCAATAAATACAAATTCCTAGCATTCTGTCAGAGTGATGTCCAATTTTTTGCTCACTCTGTGACATAGAACAATGGCTTAAATGGTCATTTATATCCATCTGGACAAAGTTTCTATATAGAGTTTTACCTGTGGTGAATTTTCTTTGAAAAAATAAATTGTAAGTTTACATTGTTTAGCATAAACATGACTTCAATTCTCCCTCCATAAACTAATAATGCACCATTAGTATTGTGAGAGCATACCTCTGGACAAGCCAGAATCTTCATCTCCCTGTCCTGTATTACATCCATTACAACACTTATCTATGGCTATGTCACATACCACCTCCAAACTGAATGGCTTGAAACATCAACAGTTATTTATTTTGGTTACCATTCTGCAATTTGTGTAAAGTTTAGTATGGGGAGTTTATCTTTACTCCGTGTGGCATCAACTGGTGCAAATCAGTTGAAAACTCTCAGCTTTCAGAATGATATACTGTCATGGCTAGAACTCTTGGCGTCTGACTGGAAGCTCAGCTGTGGCTACAAATTAGAAGCCTTGGTTCTGATGTTTACTCTTCAACAAATCATGGTATCTATGTTATAAGAGCAAGGAAACCAGGTGAACCAGAGAGAACCAGATGAAGTTATTTTATGAGCTAGCTTCAGTATTCAAGTAGTGTCATCACTGCTATAGTCATGAGATCACTCAAGTTACAGAGATGGAAACACAAAATCCACCTCTTCTTGGGAAGAATGTCAAAGTAATATGTGTGAAGAGCATGTGAGATAAGAGTTATTGTTACAACCATCTTTGAAAAATACAGTCTGCCACAACCAAGATGCCCATAGCTTTATTTACAACTCATTATTTTGACTCCTGATTTATGAACTTCCTAGTACTAGCACATATTCTGATCAAATCGAGATAATCCCTGTTTGTACTTCTTGTTCTGTCATCCCTTTCAACTTGACACTTTTGCCAGAATTTTAGTTTTTAATAAATATAATGATTGTTGTATCAAAATAATCCAGGAAGTATTTGGCACATCTCTATTTTGAATTCTAGTTTTTGCCTAGGTCTCCTCTAATGGTGTACAGATATAGTGTAGTGAATACAGTTCTGACCTTAACAGAAAATTAACTCTGACAGACAACCAAGGACGACCCATTTCTCTTTCCCTGATCCTTTATAGACTCAATGCAACTAATTTCTCTATTTCAAGGAAAGCATACAAGACATTCACATAAAACAAAGCGTAATGGAAAATGGTCAGTTAAGGCTAGATATATCATTTTGTTCCCAAGTAGTAGTGAGAGAAATATTCTATGTTGCCACCATCTGGGGTACTTATTTATCTGCCCAGTTGTGGCATGAATTGTTGTAGCTGCTGGGATGCAAAAACCACCAGGACAACAATCACAAGAGTCAATCAATATTTATTAGCTTTATTAGCTTGGTCAGCTTTTAATTTTTTCTATATTTACCATCTATCATGTGAAGCAAATTGAAAACCAGTAGATACACAGAAGCATTAGCATTTAGCAGGCGCTCCCTGCCACTATAGCAGCTCCTGACAGCTACTAAACTACTTTCTGTCTTTAAGAATTTGCCTTTCTGGACATTTTCTATAAGTGGAATCATACCATATGTTGCCTTTTGTGTCTAGCTTCTTTCACTTAGCACATAATATTTTCAAAGTTCATCCATGGTGTAGCATGCATCAGTACTTTATTTCTTTTGATTAATGAAAAATATTTGTATAACCATACTTTGTTCATTCATTCATCAATTCACAGGCATTTGAGTTGTTACCACATTTTTGCTATTATGAATAATGTTGCCGTGAACATTTGTGTATAAGCTATTTTATGGACATATATTTTCAATTTTGGAGGTATACACCTAGGAGAGGGATTGCTGAGTCCTAAGATAACTTGTATGATTAACTTTTTTGAGGAACTGTCAGACAGCTGTCCAAAGCAGCTACACTGTTTTACATTTCTACTAGATATGTATGAATGTTCCAATTTCTCCACAACCTTTAGAACATTTGATATTATTAGGGTTTTGAGTATAGCAACCTTTGTGGGTGTGAAGTGGTGGCTCATTGTGGTTTTGATTTCTGTTTCCCTGATGGCTAATGATTTTGAGCAAATTTTTATGTGTTTATTGACCATTTGTAGAACCTTCTTTGGAAAAATGTCTATTTAAATCCATTGACTATTTTTAATTGGGTTATTTGTTCTTTTATTATTTAGTTGAAAGAATTATTTTTATATTCTGGATAAAAGTCTTATCAAATATATGATTTACAGATATTTTGGGGTATCATTTTAATGTGTTTATGACATACTCTGAAACACAAAGGTTTTTAAATGTGATGAGGTTCATTTTATTTTTATATGATTGAGCTTTTGGTATATCTAGGAACCTCACGAAAGGTTTTCACCTATATTTTCATCTATGAGCTTTATACTTTTACCTCTTAAAATTAGACCATTGGTCCATTTTTGAGTTAATTTTTATAGATGGTAGGAGGTAGGGCTCCATCTTCATTTTTTTTTTATGTTGAATATCAGTTGTCCCAGCAAAATTTATTAAAAAGCTATTTTTCCCTTGAATTGCTTTGGCATTCTTCTTGAAATTAATTGACCACAAATATGTGGGTTTATTTCTGGACTCTTGTGTCTATTTCATTAATCTATGTCAATCCTTATGCCAGTGCCATACAGTCTTGATTACAGTATCTTTTTAGCAAGTTGAAATGGGAAGTATGAATCTTCCAACTATGTTCTATTTCAAAATTGCTTTAACTCTTCTGAGTGCCTTTCACTTCCATATGGATTTTTAAATCAGCTTATAAATTTCAGCATAAAAGTCAGGTAGGTTTTTGAAAAGGATTATGGTGAAACTGTAGATCAATTGGAGAGTATTGCCATATTACCAATATTAATTCTTCTAATAGATAAATATGGTATCTCATTCTATTTATTTTTTCAACAATATTTTTAGATAGTAGTATATAGCTCTTATACTCATTTTGTTAAATTTATTCTGAAGAATGTATTCTTTTTGATGCTATTGTAATCAAAATATGTAATTGTTTTCTTAATTTCATTTTTGTATTGATCATTGCTGGTGCATAAAAATTACTTCTTTTTTTTTTTTTGGTATGTTGATCTTGTATCCTGTTACCTTGTTGAGCTTGTGTATTAGCTGTAATAGATTTTTTCATGGACTCTTTGAAGTTTTCTATGTACAAGATGGTATCATGTATAAATAGAGACAGTTTTACTTTTTCTTTACTATATATTAATAAATGCCTTCCCTCCACCCCAACAGATTCTTGCCATATTTCCTGACTATAAACTCCATTGAAATGTTCAATAAAAGTAAGATGAGTGGACATCTTCATCTTAGTCATGATGATAGGAAATGACTTCCAAATTTTCACCATTAAAGATAACGTTAGCTGCTGGTTCTTCATAAATGCCCTTTACCAAGTTAATGAAGTTCCCTTCTACTCCTAGGTTACTGAATGTTTTCATTATGAATGTGTGTTGGATCTTGTCAAATATTTTTTCTGCACTAATTGAGATCATTTTTCCCCCCTTAATTCTATTGAGGTGGCATATTTCATTGATGTTGTCTCTAATCAGTTACTTTAATGGTCAGCTTATGATTGCATAGAGATTTCTTAAATGCCTAGAATCAGTAAATGCCCATCTTTTTATCAAGGAGTTTGTTGAATCTGTTGGTGCATGCCTTCAATACTCAGCCAGGCAATTAAAAATTCTGCCTTAGCCTTTACTTCCTGTTTGTGGACAGCCTGAAGGTTAGATATAGGTGAAAACTTAACACATTCTCATGTCTTTCCAGAGCATCCCCAGAGTCTTTGATCATCTGTGTGACCTTCTAGATACTCAGGATCTTTTCAAAGCCCCCTATGACATGTCATTCCTCAGTGTTTCCTTTTTAAGCTTTTGAGTTGGCCTATTATTTGCTGCAAATTTATCTACAGTTTCAAACAATTTTCCTAGACTATTTTTGACAAATGCTCCCAGGAAAAAGACTATTGGCACTGGTGGGCTCAGAGTAAGGTCAAATAAAAGAGCCTTGCAAGTGAGATTTTCTAGAGAACCATTGATTAAGTCAAATAATGACATATTTGGAAATAGGACTTTTAGGAATTTCAACCCTGTTCTCTTTCTAGTGGCTGATAGGATGCAGTATTCATGGTGACCATGAGTTGTTGATTTTTAAGATTATTGCAGAGCTTGGTTGGGGATGGGAACAGGCCATGGTAAGGCAACACAGAGCTCTCTATTCTTAAATTACTCAGACTTTTTTGATTGGATAGTTGCAAATCTTTGATTAATATTTAAATATCTTACGAACTTGATTTTGACAATACTTTCCAGTGTTCTCATTGTTTTTATGGAGAGGTTTCAGAGGTCTTTACTCTGCTATTTTCACTGATAGCACTGTAATTTTAATTTAAGAAGGCTATGCCTAAATAGGTTTATCTCCTGAAGATATATTTACCTATCATCTCTCAAACACTACTGTGCATTTGGAACAAATGACTGCCTGAGATAGTTTCATTTATAATTTATGAAGTGTTTATTTGTCCACCTATAAGATGTGAAATAATATCTGTTAATGAATTGGCTATATTAGCAAAAAAAAAAATACTAAACAGATAAATAATGCAAATAGTTTCATCTGATGCCTCAAGTAATCTGTTAAAGTAATTCAATTACTTATTTGACTTTTTAACTAATTTCCTGGAATTAAATTAAAGCTTTGGAAGTTCATTTCTAGAAGATAATGGACATAATGTTAATTGCTATTATAAATTTAGTTTTAAAGAATTTAAAATACAAAATATTTGTAGTGGTGAGATAAATACAACTTTGATGTATTTCAACTCAACACTACGAGAAATACCATGTTCTTACTAAATTTATATATTTTGAATTGGTTTTGGTAAAGAATAATTTGTTAAATTCAAACAAATTATGATATTCTATCAACAGTAACTGAAGTTATTGTTAAAATATAAAAGGCAAAAATGCATTCACAGAATGATTGAATAACAATATTTGTTACAAAATAATATGAAATATATACACAAATTTACATTAAAAATAATTTAAATACATTTTAACAAAAAATCCTGTTATTTATTTAATAAAATATATAATTAATATGCATGTCATTATGCTTCTGAGTAACACCATTAAATAGTATCTCTATCTCCAACAATGATAGCTAAAAGGAATTCAGGATCTTTATAAATTAATAGTTTCATGTCAATATTTTGTTGCTTACATAGTTTTCAAGCTCAGCAGATAGCGTTTTCTTCATTCATTAATTCAACAACTATTTATTCAGCTACTAATATATGCCCTCCCAGCACTGGGATAGATTCTGGGAACAAAATAGAGAACAAAACAGACAAAAATTCCTTTCCTTGTTGGGCTTATATTCTAGTGGGTGGAAACAGACATCAACTACATAAAGTAAATAATATAGTACATAGTAGGTGATAAAGCTCTGGAAAAAACTAGAGCATAAATGGGGATTGGAGTGTCAAGTTAGGTAGGGGAAGATTGCAATTTAAACAGAGTAGTCAAGATAGGTTTAATGAAAAATATTGACATTTGAGAAAAGGCTTGAAAGAGTAGAGGGAAAGTTCCATGAAGTTAGCTATGGAAATGTGTTCAAGGTAGAATAAATAATGCAAAATTTGGAAGAAAAAATGAATTAGGTGTTTTTAAAGAAAAACAGAAAAGTGTGGCTAAAGTGACCAAGAGTAAAAGGAGATGAAAATCAGACATAGTGGAACAAACAAGCCAGTTATGAAGCAGTTGCAAAAATGCAGGTGAAACGTTGAGAGTTTAAATCAAGTGAAAGGCTGTGGGAGTGTCAGAAGTGGTTCAAATCAGTAAAGTTTCAGATGTCTATTTTAACGTAAGTAAATACATCAATCATGTTTATTAGACTTACCTCTAGGTAAGGAGAGGGGAGGGTTACTATATTTAGATGTAAGTTTGAATTTTAGGAGCATTTAAATAGTGTTTAAAACCATGAGACTGGGTGAGAACACCTAGGGAGTTAGTATATTTAGAAGCTTGAAAGGAGGAATTTAAAAAGAGAGCAAGAAGAATATAAAAGGAAAGCAAAGATAATGTGTTTTAGCATCCAAGTGAAGAAAGTGTTTCCAGGGAGGAGTAACCGTATGCATCCAATATTGCTAATAACACGTAGTACAATAATATCTGAGAACGATCATTTTTCTTACAAGTGCATGAGCCACAGTTGTCTGTAGTTTATTCTTGTATTGAAAGTTGGGTTGTGTGATAGCTCCATAATATGAATTTGCTTCAAAACAGAAATTGTTGAAAGTAAAAAAAAATAATTTGCACTAGCACCGTTGTAAACGTATTTTAACTGAGGTGTGTTTTAAAGTAGATTGTCACCAGTGTGATGAATACAATTGAAGTCTGTTTCTGAGACATATGTATTACACAAGTGCCTCTTTATTCTAATGTTTGGATAACTTGAATCTCTATAAAAGACAATAATCCATAGTTTCGATTTCTACCAAATTTGGGTTATAAGGAATCAAAATAAACTGATAAAGGAAATAAAATAATGTGGCTGCATTCACCTTTCAAGCACTGCATAGTGAAGAGCTCTGCTAATTATAATTAAGAAGAAAGAAATCTACTCTGTTTTCCAAAAGGGATTGTAAAATTATTTCCTTTTGTTCAAGAAAATTACCAGTTATGCAGTTTGACGCAATTCGTAAAGAATTGCAGCAGAATGCTTTGCTTTCTCTCTTTATACTTCTGCTTTTTGAATTGGCATCTGAGAAAATGAGGATCTAGCAAATAGAAGACAGCTTATCTCCCAAAGTTTCCCTTAACAGAAGCAAAGACCAATTAAAAGGTTTTTAACATGGGAAGATATTTTCACTCTCTAGTAAATTTACAATGTTAGGTAGTAATCTACTGCATCATATTTGTCTTTGTTTGGGGACAACAATTGAGTAAAAAGGTTTTGAAGTTTTCACTTTATGAAGTTATAAAGACAAAAGGTCCAAGAATGATTAAGGATTAGGAGAGAAAAATCATAATGCATCTAGGTATATATATGTTAACTGCAGAAGACAAATAAGTGCCAACAAACAGGTGTTAATTATGTAACTGTTAAAAATAATTGTTAAAATTTCAGAGTTTGTAAGTAAAATTAAATAAATAATACTGATCTATATTATTATAATAAATATAAATTGATAATATTTGCAAATAAAACAATAACGAATTATTTCCATTATGGTTGGCTAGATTGAAAGAAACATTTTCAAGGATAGGTCATAATTTGTTTTGAGTTTTTAATCAAAATTTAAATAAACTTACATTTTTATATATTAACATGTTATTAAGGTTATAGTGGAAAATGATTGAGAACCTAGATAAAATGTAATTTTGTTTTATTATGAATTATATTAATATAGTTTCTTTGGCATTTTTATACATTAATATATCTTTCATCCTTTCTTCCTTATTACTTTTCTTCTTCTTCCTTCTATTGCATCATATAGTATTGCATTATAACAAACACAAAAAAGTCCACAAATCAAAAGTGTGCAAATGATTGCCTTCAACTAAACAAACCTATGTAATAACCATCTAGATCAAGAAACGGGACATTTCTAGCATCTAAAAATGTCCTATATCCCTTCTAGTCAAGATAATACCCTCCGAGAGAATAAATATTATCCTGACTTCTAACACCATAGATTAATCTTTCCTATTCTCAACTCTGTATAGAAAAAATCATGCATTTTTTGTACTCTTCTTTTGCTCAAAATTTACTTGGAACACTTGTTCGTGCTGTTGCTGTTAGTTTTAGTTCATGCATGTCCATCACTGAATAGTGTTCCATTGTGTGAATATATAATAATGTGTTGATCCAGTCAACCCTATTTGCCTAGTCTATAACATTTGACTATTATGAAAATTGCTGTTGTGAAAAATACCTGTATATGGTTTTAGTGAACACAGGTAACATAGTTAAACACATCTGCTGGCTATATACCTAGAGGTGGAGTTGCCTAGTCATAGGGAATGTATATATTCAGCTTTAATAGAGATTGCCAATTATCTACTAATCTATACTCTCACTAGCACTGTATGAGAGTTGCAATGATCCCTCATCTTTGCCAATACTTGGTATTGTTTGTATTTTTAATATTAACTACTCTAAAAGATAAGTAATGGTATAATATTGTGGATTGGATTTGTGACAAATTAAATTGTAGTTATTTTTATTTTCCTTTTGGTTGTCTCTTTTGTGAAGTGCCTAGTTAAGTCCTTTGCCAATTTTTCTATAGGGTTATCTGTCTATTTTTATTAATTTGTTAAACTTCTTTATAAATTCTGGATATAAGACTTCAGATATTCGTATTGTAAATTTTGTCCCTAACACTCTAGGTTACCTCTCCACATATTTAATGGTATCTCTTGACGAAAAGAATTTCTTGATATCAATATAGCCCAATTTTTTAAAAAATGTCTTATATTCTTGACATTTTAATGTCCTATTTATCAAACTTTTGCCTACTGTAAGATCTGAAGATATTCTCCTATGTTTCCTTTCACTTTCAGATTTAAATCTGTAATCCAGAAAAATTTATGATTGATTTTGGTATAAAGTAGGAAATATGATATGATCTAAATTAGTTTTTGTTGTCCTAAACAATTGGTTAAATATCTTTGACTTAGAAAGATAAAATCCAAGACAGTTGAGAGAAATGGGGCTATCTCTGACCTACCTTCCATGATAAAAGGGAGGATGGGGATGGAACTATGAAGATATTCCATGTTTGTAGCACAGAGGTTGGAGGGTGGGGTTGGAGAGGAGTCAAAGAAGGCAACAGCAAATTGCAAAGTGATGAGCTAATAACTGACCAAAGGAAGCTGAAGAAGGAAAGAAAGAAACACAGAACCATCATTTAGACATTAAAACTTGCAGCATATGGAAAATTGCCATTCTGCATACTCCAAAATGATTAAGCATCACAGAGTGAAGAAGTGGCCCCAGAGAAAAAAACATGGCTGATTTGAAGAGGAAGTGTGTACACAGACTATCATTACTCAGGCAAGTGCTAGATGTTAAACCTTCTCAGGAATTTTCTGAGAACGCCTCACTTTATGCTTAGGCACTAGCAAAGGTCATAAAACTAATCATAAACCAATCTCTGGAAAGGGGATTACCAGTATTAGTTTAAATTAATTATCTCAATTGGCATGGATATTAAAAACATTATGAAGATGAAATAATTTTGCCTCTATGTGGTTAATTTTAAATTTTATTTGTTTCTGTGTGCCCTGAGCCAATACTGGTTCCATTTCTATGATTCTTGTTTTCTGAAAAGAATGTCTATTTACTTCTAGGAGAGTTTACATTTTCTAAATTGTCCATTACATGCAGGTTGTTATGCAACCTAAACCCTATATAGACTTAAATTTTTTGGTCCTCTTCATCAATTTTCTGAGAAAAGATTTTCCACTTACAGTTATTTATGTTTTGCAATGGGATTCTATCAGTTTTTATTTTTATATACCTCATAACTGGGATATTAAATGCATGGCTTCATAATTGTCATACTTTCTTGATAAATTGCCCTCTTGCCAAAAAATATATATCCATTTTATTCTTTCTAAAGCATTTTATCTTGAATTATATTTTTCCTTCTTTTTGTAAGCACTCATCTTTTATATTTGTTATCTTTTTCACCCTTGCTATTTTGATTTTAGAGTGTTTCTTATAAAGTCATATAAATGAATTCTATACTTTAATTTTTCATTTTCATCAATGCGACTTCTTCATTTTTGAGTATTCCCTATACTCTATAATTTATACTTTTCTTTTTATAGAACTGCTTTTAAATAATGTTGTAATGCTTCATCTACCCTCCATGTGTATTAACTTTTCTCTTAAAAAATTTCACCTGTATTTTGATCTTATTGTCCTAAAAATTTCAGCTTAAACTTTTCAGTATGCTGTATGTTCTTCAGCTGTGTCTATTCTGCTACTAATATAGTAATCTAATCTTTAAATTTTAAATTCCAAATATTAATATTTTTTTTTAAATCTTGTGGATATAGTAACTTCTCTCATCTTTCTGAGGACATTAATTATAACTGTTCTAATATTATATCCACTGTGTTCATGTAATCTTACTTGCTCTTATTACGAGTAATTCTGTTTAGTTTTTTGGGTCTCTTTCATGATATTATCTTTTCTCAATTATTTGGTAAATCTTTCTGGTGTTGGCAATTTTTAGTTAGAATACTACTACGCTTTTATTTCAGCAAAGCTCAAGTGACAGGAGGGACAGAAAGAGCTGTGAAGATTTATATAATTGTTTATCTATGATGATAGTGAAGGGTCTGTGGGACATTTTGTAAAAAGCTCCCCCGTTTGTTCTGTGATTACCCGTGACCCCAGATACTGTAGATACTGTGCTGACTTTTTTGTCTCATTTTCCAGCCATCATGTTCCTGCATAATAGCACCTTGCTTACTGTTTGATGTGTGGTAGATGAGAAAGCAGCAGGCCTCCTGGCCACTTCTGTTGTGGTGCCACAACTCATTGTCCTATCATTGATTTGCATAACCTCCTACTCAAAGGACCTCTTGCCATATTTTATACTGTCCCTGCCAATGTATGTTTAGGACCCTGACTTTCTTCATCTGTGTTGTGCTTTCCATTTTTCAGCTATTCCTTATGAAATCTAGTAGAAAACTAGCTTTCTTATTTATTTTTCCATGTACTATGTACTTACTTTTGTTATTTTTGTTAGTTTTATTGATTTAGGGAGGAAAGGATAAGTCATGGTGTTTTCAATCCAGTGTATTAATTGGAATTTCTAACATTATATTTAAGTTGTCAAATTTTGGAATACTTATTTTTTCCTGAATCTATTTTTTCCTACATGTTTTGTCTTTAGCTATCATTTTAAATGAGAACCAGTCAACAGCCTTAATTATTCTCTGCTGAACCGAATAATGTGATTGGACCCTTACAGGTTAAAATATAATCCTAGGTTCCTAAATCTGTAGTAGTCAAAGAAGAGGGTCCAAGTTATTTTTTTAACAAGCTACTCCAAAATATAGTAGCTTACAACAACCATTTATTATATCTCACAAATCTACAAGTTGGCTGGGTAGTTTTGCTAATCTTGGCTGGGCCTGCTCTTGTATCTATGGTCAACACTTTCTGGTCAGCTGTAGGCTGGCTGCTTCGGATTGGCCTCAGGTGGAGGGATTCAGACTTGCTTTGTGTGGCCTCTCTTCTTCCAGCTAGCAAGCCCGATGTGTTCTTGTAGCAGAGGCAGGTTTAAAGAAAGAGAGTAGAAGCACACAAGTCTCTGGGGACCTATTCAGACCTGGCACATAGTCACTTTCCTTCTACTTGTGAAAACAAGTCACAGGACCGGCTCAAACTTAAGGAGAAAGAAAATAGACTTAATGGAAGGAGTTACAAAGTCACATTACAAAAGGAGAGGTGAAGAATTGGGAATTTAGAGAAGTTTTTACTATCAAACACCATAATATACTAAATATCCATGTTTCCATCCCCACTTCCAAATTTCATTTTGACAATTTTCACAGATACAGAAAAGGTGAAAGTTTCAACCTACCTCCTAGATTCTACATTACCATTTTACCATACTTGTTTTTCACATTTATTTACCTATCACTCTATCCATTCATCAGTTCATCTTATTTTTTGACACATTTCCAAGTAAACTGCAGGTATAGAGACTTCTCTTTTCTACTTCATTTAGATTTCAACTATGAACTCCTAATTCCTCTTACAACCCTTTTATAGATTTAATGTTACTTCAGATATCTTTGTATAAACTAAATGTTATTTTAAAGTTAATTTCTCTGTACTACCTTAGTTACTCCAGCGGACAGTAATTGTTATTTACTGTGGTCTTATGTTACACTGTTTAATTTTTTCAAATGCCTTTTGAATTGAATAAAATACTACATGAAATAAAATTGGTGGCTATGTAATTTTCCTCTACTTTTACTTAAGCCTCTGCCCTGAATGAAACAGCAAGGTCTACGTGGATGGGACTATATGATAACTCTCATACTTGAGCTCATATTGTCAGGAAGTGGTCTCCAAATGTGACAATTGGGAATACTTTTATTCTAGGGTAACAATATGTACAATGGAAGGCTTAGTCTTTCTTAGGCAGAGCCCTCAAATTCGGAGGGAACACATTTTGACTTAGTGTCAATCTCTAAATCTATTTCATAGGGGCCTGGGAATGGGATAAGGAGGGCAGCTGGCCTTTGTACTGTGATTTAATGACCCTGGTTTCTTTCTGTCCTTCTATCCACACTTGCCCTCCAGTCTCCTTTTGATTTCTGCTTATTTATCCAGAGTCCTCACCTAGACCCTATACATGCCAACTTTAGCTCCAGACTTGGACCCTCTCTGAGGATCCTGCCAGGAGGAAACGCTGCGCAGATACACACTTCCTCTACCACTGCTCGCCTCTCTGGGCACAGTCATCACGCAGTTGCTTCTGCTCTGGTTTACTTAACAATATAACCCCATATGGTTTCTGAATTTCATCACAGCTTCTAGTCCTTTTGTAAGTCCTCTTTCATTCCATGTGCTGTTATAAATATTTTTAAATATCTTTACTGTTGATACAGTGAGATTTGTGGAGAAAGGGGACAGAAACATATGCAATCTCCTCCCTTGAAACAGGCATCTATTATTAATTAATGCTCATCAAAATAAATATTTTAATTGTTTTATCTTAGTTGGCTGAGCATGAAAAGATAAGACCAAAATCCTTTTCTCTATCTAATCATAATTACTTCTAAAATGTTACTGTAACCTTTTTTTTAGATTCAGAAAAGCTAAAGATGCTAAAAGGGAGCAGTTTGGGAAAAGGTGTTCTGAATAATTGTAACATTCAACCAATATTCTTAATGTTTCCCCCAGAATCCTTTCACAAGTCCTCCTTTTTCTTATTCACAGTGTTTATTTCACAATCTTGCCTATCTCCTAATTTTTCTCCCCCATTTCTCCTCCCAAGTTCTCACCTACCCTTTTACAGAGAAAATAGAGGTTAACACATAGAAAATCCTTTTACATCTTGTCTTATTTGCTGTGAACATGTATGCCTCTGTTTTATCCTTGCTTCGTTCCTTCCTGTGTTGAATACCCTCTTAATAAAGCTAACCCATCCATTTATAATTTTATTCCTATCACCTCCTATTATTTCTGGGACCTCAGACTTTTCTCTTTTTTTCTTGTGCTTCAATCTGTCACTATTTTATTAATAATTACAATACAGCTGCTCTGGCAAAGGTCAAAAATAAAAATAATCTCTGTGTTGAAAAATACAATGGACACTGTTCAGTAACCACCATTTTTCAATTCTTTGCATTATTTGAACTGCCATTCCCATTTTGTTGAAACTTTCTCCTCTGTTAAGTTATGGGACCAGATTCTGTTCTGCTTCTCTTTCTATTCCTTCTGTCTCTCCCTATCAATCTCTATTCTAGACTCCTCTTCTAGTCTTAGAAAAAGTTGGTGCCATCTAGGGCTTCTTCTTGGCTTCTCTTGTAATGTAATGCACACGACCTCTTGTGATGTGTATGCATTATATATGTATTATATATATATATATATATTCTCTAGGAGATACTATACATGACTTTAGTTATTGTGCAAATCATTCCAAATTCAAATTTAATTCCCAAATTCTAATCTGATTACCAACATTTATGTACCTAGATATGTGGCCTGATTGATCACCAAGCACCTGAAACTCAGAATATTCCAAATGTATCGTATTGATTAAAACTTATCAAATGTGTTTTATTGTTATCTATGCAAATAGCACCACAATAGATACATTTGCCCATGTGGGAGACATGCTTGACTCTATCCATTCACTTGCCTCATTCATTCACCAGGACAGGATCCTCCAGACTTATTTTTAAATCTCTTAAATCCATGTGATATTCTCCACCCTTGCTGCCTTGTCCCTCATCTCCCACTAGAATTAAGTCAATTGATTCTGATAGATAATCCTGAATTTCAGCCCGACATCCACACAGACTGAAATATCTAAGACAAACTAAAAGTATATTTCTTCTCTGCCTAAAGCCCTGTATTAGTCTGCTCACATTTTTAGCATAATAAGTATTAGGTTATTAAGTATAAAATGTCTGATATCCTTAAGTACTAAGTTTGACAGTTGATATCTCTGACATTTCACTTTGACACTTCTTGTTTTATTTTTATTATGAAGGTAGATCCTCAATATTTCAAATGCACATTTTGGCTCATGATTATCTTTCAATATTTTTAGAGCAATTTTTGTGAAACCATGGATAAGTCAAAAATTCATGTTATTTTTTATGTGAGTTCTGTCATGGAATCAATACTGTACTAACAGCTCAAAATATCAACAAAGAGTTTGGGAAGGTTGTAGCTAATGAAGGCACAGGACATTGATGGTTTGAAAAGTTCTGTTCTGTCGATTTTAATCTTGAAAATGAGCCATGTGGATGACCTGAGACCAAGGTGGATAATGATGAACTAAAAGCGGTAGTGGAAGAGAATCCACCCGACTGATGCGTGAATTAGCAGCAAGCTTTGACATTACTATTCTAATAATATTGGACCATTTGAAACAAATCTGCAAGGTACAGAAGCTGGATAGATGGGTTCTGCATAAATTAAACAAGTGTCAGAAGACAGAATTGTCTGGAAGTTTGCTTTTCTTTGTTGTAACGACATAAAGATGAACAACTTCTACACTGCATTGTTGCATGTGATGAAAAATGGATTCCTTTTGACAATCGCAAGTGTTCAGCACAATGGCTGGATAAAGATGAAGCGCTGAAACACGGTCCAAAACCAAATATTGATCAAAAAAGCTAACAGTGTCTGTCTGGTGGTCCAGGACTGGTATTATCCACTGAAGCTTCATGAAACCTGGCCAGTCCATTACAGTGAATGTCTACTGCAACCAATTGGATGAAATGAAGAGGATACTTATGATTAAGCAGCCTAAATGGGTCAATAGAGACAGGCCAATCCTCTTGCAAGACAACACTCGACCACATGTCGCACAACGTTGCTCAAACTGCGAAGGCTAGACTTGGACTTGGAAACTCACTGGCATCCACAGTATTCACCAGAACTTGCACCAACTGACTACCACTTCTTTCAGGCTTTGGACCCCTCCTTGCAAGGAAAAATAGTCAATTCACAGCAAGCTGTGGAAAACACCTTTTGCGATTTCACAGCCACTCGCCTTCCAGGCTTCTTCACTGCTGGCATAAAGCTACCATGAAGATGCGTTTAAGCATATACTTTGATTACTTGTACTGGTTCTTGTTTGAGATACAATATACTATACTTTTGCTTTGAAATCGGACATTTCATATGTAATTACCTAATATTATGGTCTTTCTGTTTATCTTGTGAACTTCTCCTTTTGATCCTCTCACTTTGAAATTCTTTTCCAACTATATCTAATTACAGATATGTCTCTGAATGCATCATCTTATTTCCTTCAGGACTTTCACAGAGATGCTACATGTACCTAAAACACCCACTCTCCACCTCTGCTCACTCATTCTAACTCCTCCTTGACTCCTATAGTGCCTAACTATAACATATACTCAATAAGTGAATAAAAGACTAATGAATAAGTCCTTGTATACTGGATTTTCCAGTTCACTTTTTGCAGTTTGTTTTGGTATCAGTGCTCACTTATACTTGAATTTTCTGTGGAAATACCTGATACAAATTACTTTTAATACCACATTGAAATCACATTTAGTAAACAGGGATACAGACAGAACTGTATCTTACTTATTTAAATGGTAACTCAAAATAAATAGCTGGGAGCAGAAAATGACTATTTTGCCTACATTATCCATTTTACTGGCCTGAACCTTCATTTTGTTCAGGGATTAGAACCCATTAGCATTTCTTCAAATCTCATTAAAAATAAATTTATCTTCAGGAAGCATATTTTAGCATTTATTTGAAATTAAACTAAAAACTGTAATTAGTAGAAATCTACAGACAAGAGCCTGATTTTTGTTATGTATCATTAATCGGAAAGTTGGCTTAAGAAAATTAAAAAAAAAAACACAAAATGAAAACAAACAAACAAAAATAATCTGATATCATTAGCATGATGACTCAGACAACCACTGAGGTAGTTTTACAACCTTGGAAGTTTCCTAAAATACCTTGCCTTTCCCATAATACTAACTATAACAATACAGTCCAATTTTTTGCTATAAAAAAAGAATTCTAAAAATACAATGGACAGTTTGAAACTAAATTTCAACACTATAAAATGCCAAAGAGGGAAAGAGTCTGCAAGAAAATCATTATAAAACCCATTCTGCTTAAGAGGAAATTATTTATAAGATTATACATTTTTACTTTTCAGATAAGTTATAAACCTGATATGACTGAGGTCATATATTAAACCAAAAAAATGAATTTTCACTGTGGACTTTACTGAAAATACTGCCCTCCAATCCAATGCTGTCTTCTCGACTAGACCGAGTCAAACCGCCCTCCCACAAACACCCTTAATTCTTCTGAGTCAGTTTTAATTTTCCCCACAGAACTTTAATTTTTAACATCCTATAAATATATACTTATAATATTTATTTTTATTTATGTTTCCTCACAAATATATAAGCCTTACAAAGGCAGGAAATTTTGTCTGTTTAGTTTCCTGTTATAGCCAAGGACCAAGAATACCTGCAGTATGATAGTTATTCTGAATAAAAATAGGGCAAGTCAATCATATTAAAGAACAAAATAGCAAAGGGAGTTTTCTCTTGGTGGAAATATAATAAAACAAGCAAATGGAACTGTATCAGTCCTGGGTCATGTCACAGTTTAAACCACTCTGTCATTAGAACATGCCATCACCCTCCATCCTTTGTATCATCTCAACACAGCTCAAAAGTAACTCTTTCTAACGTGTCCTCATTTCTGCACTTCATAATATCATGGGAATTTACTACATCGGATAAGTAGGTCATTTTGTTTTTGTTTATTTTTATTTCGAATTCTAAAATTTAAATAGCAAAGCACTATAGGGGTGATGTGTGTGACTCCTTCTAAAATCCTCAAATTAAATGAAATTTTAACATAATAAATTTGGACATATTGTATCTTCTCTTTTTCTTCTTGAAAGTATTTTGATCTGTTGATTTTAAAACTGTAGTGAAGCAAGAAAATTGCAATTATTGGAGAGGACCAGGATTTATTTGCTATTCTCGATACGATGGACAGAAAATGAATCTAAAAAAGCTATAAAGAAAAGCTGCATAATAAAATTACCAACTTATTTATGCTTTTCAAGTTAATAATTACAAGCCTGAAAGAATATCACTACTTGATAGATGGAATAATCCTGTTGTTTACTCATCGAGTTTTGTTTGACACTGAACAAGAACAGTGCTGTTTATGACTGTGCTTAATCTGTAATAAATATGCCACCCATATTTCATTATTGAAAACAAGCAAAACTGCTTACATTTGTTGGTTAGTTCATTTTCTTTGTTTCAAAAAGATTCTAAGCATTTTACATGTTGCTATTAAACTCATTTTGAACGTACCAATTTGAATTAAGGAACTGACTCTTTCATCATAAGCCAGAGTAAGATTTGTGCAAATGAGATAAACATTTCCAAATATGACTTCATGAATGTATCATAAAAAATAAAGTTGGGCATTGGCACACTACATAATGTCGCAATAAATAAAGCTCGACATTAAGTTTGACAAATGCTTTTTCTTACATATGGAATAAAAGTGAAACAAGATAATTTGTGCTGCCGCATTTTGCAGCTATTAAACAGTAGGCATGGAGGTAATGCATGAGCTCAGGAACACGGAATTCCATTACCAAGGCCAACCTGGCTGCAGTCACTGCTGAGTGCCCAGTCTTCTAGCAGCAGAGACCAACACTGAGTCCTGATATGACACCCTTCTCTAGGACTGATCAGTCAGCCACCTGGTGGCACATTGATTATACTGGACAGCTTTCATCATGGAAGTGGCAATGTTTGTTCTTACTGAAACACACAATTATTCTTGGCATGGATTTGCATAGAATGCTTCTGTGAAAACTTCCTTCTGTGGACTTACAGAATGCCTTATCCACTGTCACAGTATATTCCACACAGCATCGTTTCTAATCAAGGAACTCATTTCACAGCAAATGAAATGTATTAATAGTAATGGGCCCATGCTCAAGTAATTCACTAGTCTCACCATGTTCCCTTCTATCCTGAAGCAGCTGACTTGGTAGAATAGTGAATGTCCCTTGAGGACTGTGTTACCTTGCCAGGTAGTGGCAATACCTCGCAAGGCTGGGGCAAAGTTCTGCAGAAGGCTGCATAGCTCCGACTCTGCATTTAATATATGGTGCTGTTTTTTCCATGGTCCGGTTTCACCGGCCCAAGAATCAAGGGTGGAAATGGAAATGGCAACACTGTTACTCCTGGTGACCTACTAGAAAAATATTTGCTTCCTATACTTGTGACCTTATATTCTTCTGATCTAAGGGTATTAGGTCTAAAGGGAGGAATGCTTCCACTGGGAGATACGAAAATGATTCCACTGAATTGGAAGTTAAGGCTGTCACCTGGCCACTTTGGGCTCCTCATGCTTCTGAGTCAACAAGCAAAGAAGGGAGTTAAAGTGTTGGCTTGGATGAACTATCCTGATTAGTCAAACAAAACTGGACTGCTACTCCACGATGGAGATAAGGAAGAAAGAGTATGTCTGGAATATAGAAGATTCTTTAGGGCATCTATTAGGACTACCATGCTGGGTGATTAAAGCCAAAGGAAGACTGCAACCCAATTCAGACAGGACTACTAATGGCCCAGACCCAGGAATGAAGGTTTAGGTCACCCCACCAGATAAAGAATCATGACCATTTGAGGTGCTTCCCCAGGGCATACAGAATACAGAACGAGTTGTGGAGGAATGTAGTTGTACCTTCCACTTACGAGCCAGTTATAGAAGTGAAGCTAGTAATTGTGATGAACACTTCTTCCTTAATTTTTTGTAGATGGACACATGTGTATCTAATATCTTTGTTTTCTTCCCTCAATTATTCCCTTATTATAGGATAAGATGTATTGACTTTATATATTAGTATTTAAATATTGTTAACAACATCAGAGTATTTAAGTTACAGATTATCAAGATGAAAAGTGAACATTACCCAAGAACTTTTCATTGTCTTCTGTAGAAAGGAGTGCATCTTCAATTATATGCAAAATAGTTGTATAGGTATACCTCACTTTATTTTGTTGTTCTTCACAGATACTATGTTTTTTACAAGTTGAAATTTTGTGGCAACCATGTGTCAAGCAAGTCTATTGGTATGATTTTTCAACAACATGTGCTCATTTTGTGCCTCTGCATTGCATTTTCATAATAGTTGCAATATTTCAAAATTTTTCATTATTATTATATCTATTATGATGATCTGTGATCTTTGATGGTACTATTGTGATTGTTTTGGGATGACACGAGCCACACACACATAAGACAGCAAACAATAAATAAATGTGTGTGTTCTGACTGCTGCACCAACTGGCTGTTCCCTCATTTCTCCCTCTCTCCTTGGGCCTCTCTATTCCCTGAAACACAACATTATATCAATTAATAACCCTACAGTGGCCTCTAAGTGTTCAACTGAAAGGAAGAGTTGCACATCTCTCACTTTAAAACAAAAGCTAGAAATGATTAAGCTTGGTGAGGAAGGCAAATTGAACCAAAAGCTAGACTTCTTGTGCCAAAAAGTTAGCCAGGTTGTGAATGTAAATGAAAAGTTCTTGAAGGAAATTAAAAGTGCTACTCCAGTAAATACACAAATCCTAAGGCTCTTAAAAATTACGCTAAATCTACTCAGCTTGTGCTCTATAAATGAAACAACAAAGCTTGGATGACAGCACATGTTTGCAACATGGTTTACTGAATATTTTAAGCTTACTGTTCAGACCTGCTGCTAAGAAAATAAGATTCATTTCAAAATATTACTGCTCATTGCTAATGCACCTGATCACACAAGAGCTCTGATAGAGATATACAGGGAGATAAATTTTTTTCATGCCTACTAATATAATATCCATTTTGCAGCCAAAGGATCAGGAGTAATTTCAGCTTTTAAGTCTCATTATTTATAAGCAATACATTTTTAAGGCTACAGTTGCCATATATAGTGATTCTTCTGATGGATTTGGGAAAAGTAATTTGAAAACTTTCTGGAAAGGATTCACCATTATTAACGCTATTAAGATTTCTTATTCATGGAGGAGGTGAAAATATCAACATTGATAGGAGTTTGGAAGAAGTTTATTTTAACCCTCATGAATAACTTGAGGATTCAAGACTTCATTGGAAGAAGTCACTGTAAATGTGGTAAAACTAGCAAGAATCCTAGAATTAGAAGTGGAGCCTGATGATGTAACCAAATTGCTGCAATCTCATGATAAAACTTGAATGGATGAGGATTTGCCTTTTATGGATAACCAAAGAAAGTGGTCTCTTCAGATGGAAACAACTTCTGGTGAAGATGCTGTGAACATCACTGAAATAACAAAAATATTTAGAA
>CAUYRT010075815.1:0-14813 GCA_963574885.1 Lepilemur ruficaudatus
TAGCTCACAGCAACCTCAAACCCCTGGGCTCAAGCAATCCTTCTGCCTCAGCCTCCCAAGTAGCTGGGACTACAGGCATGCACCACCATGCTCAGCTAATTTTTTCTATATATTTTTAGTTGGCCAATTAATTTCTTTCTATTTTTTCGTAGAGAGGGGGTCTCGCTCTTGCTCAGGCTGGTTTCGAACTCCTGACCTTGAGTGATCCTCCCACCTCGGCCTCCCAGAGTGCTAGGATTGCTAGGATTACAGGTGTGAGCCACCGTGCCCGACCAACACTTTTGTTTGCAGGTGGGAGGAACAGGAAGTGAGGAGGGTGGAGAAATTGGTTGATAATGGACAACCTTGAATGCCTGGTTAGAGGCCTAAACTTTGCTCCTGGGGTTCTGAGCTGGAGATGTGGCCTGCCCGGTACTACTGCCACACTGCCCCCAGCAAGCATGGAGTTGATTAGAATTATTCATAATAACCAAAAAGTGGAAACAACTTGAATGTCCATTGATTGATGAATGAATAAACAAATGTGGTATACAATGGAATATTATTTGGCTATAAAAGAAATAAAGTATTGATAAATGCCACATCATGGATGAACTTTGAAAATGTCATACAAAGTGAAAGACGCCAGTCACAAAGGACCAAACAAATATTGTATGATTCTATTTATGTGAAATGTCCAGATTCGGCAAGTCCATGGAGACAGAAAGTAGATTAGTGGTTGCCTAGGGCTGGGGCTGGTGCTTGGGGGAACTGGAGAGTGACTGCTGAGGTTGGGAAAGGTGTTCTTTTTTGGGTGATGAAAATGTTTTAAAATCAAGTGTGGTAAAAGTTGCACAACTCTGTGAATATACTAAAAACTATTGAATTGTACAATCTAAATGGGTGAACTGTATGGTATGTGAACTGCATCTTAGTAAAGCCATTACCAGAAAAAAGGGTCAAACGGTGCAGGCATCTGTTTCCCAGTCCCTGCAGCCACTAGCAATGGACAGGATTTGTCCTGACTACAGTCACATTTCCCTGGGGGTCTCTCTGGTGGGAGGGCTTGAGGGGACGCGAGGAGCGGGAGGCTGGTCGGAGGGCTGTCTCCTCTCCTGCAGCTGCCCACCCAGGCCCTTCAACTGTCCTGAGCAGGCCCAACCACACCCTTCTCCCATCCTGGCTGCCTCCCCTGGACGTGCTTCTCTTTGACCAGTTCTGCTCAGAGCTCAAGGCCTGGAGCTGGGGGCAGTGCCATGGGATAGAAGCTGCCCTCCTTACTCCATAGCCAGTGTCAGGGTTCCCGTGTATGCCTTTCTGTGTTTGTTTGGAGCTGACCCTAATGTAGATGTCAGACCTCTTTGCATCCCAGCCTTTCCTCAACAGCCCTAATTCAGCCGCATTTGGCAAAACCAAAGCCCTGCATTTAGGGGACACCCTCCCCAAGTGCCTTACCCAGATCTTCTTGGGGGGCTCTCATCCCCTTCCTCAGCTCTGATCAAGCCAGCCTGCCTCTCCTGCAGCCCTTCTTTAGCAAAGGGAAACCGACGTCCTGATGTTGGCACACTCTTTTAGCAGCAGCCCTTTGGGCAGTTGCTTGTTCCTGTTGCTCTATGTTGGCCTAATTCTTAACAAATTCTCTTAGGCCTTTTTTACACGTGCAGCCCCTGGGATGCAGGTCCAGGAAAGGACAATTGCTGAAGTTATTCCCTCCATTAATAGCATTAGAAATGGCTAGACACCTGCCCAGAACTCATTTGGAGACCTTGACTCGGGTCTCTTTCCATTCAGGGCCTCAGAATCTGCATCTAGAAACAGAGAGGACTGGAATATCCAGGTGGTCCCCTGAGACCCTCTATGCCCTCAGGATGGAGTGGGGGTAATTCCTGCTGCACATCCCCAGCTCAAAAATGGCACCCAGAGGGGCCTGGCCTCCAAGGCTCTTAGAACCTCACAGCACCTGGCTGTAGACTCCTGACCACATCTACAAGGCAAGGGGAACATCTGTTCCCTGCTCATCTTGGGGAACATAGATTCTGTACTGGGGGTTAGAAGACATCATGAGTGGATCCCCACAAGCCATAATTCTCCGGCTCCCAGAAACTGCAACCCCTCCTCATGGCAGGCAGAGTGATGCTCCCATAATGAACTCCCTGGGTACCCCACAGAACTGCTTCCCTATAGGTGTGATGTCAGAGGCTTTCTCTGGTCAGCTCCCTACTGAGGATTGGCCCACAAATCACTGCTATTTCCCACACAGCAAGCTTTTTCTTTGGAGGTGCTGTCAAGCAGGTGCTTCTGAAACGTTCGTTGGAAGACAGCATGCCATGGGACACAGCTGTTCCTTCCCACCCAGGGGAGTCATGAGGATCCTCTCTCCTCCCAGTTCCCCCTCCACCTTTGGCCACACTTTTTTTCTGTAACTCAGCACTGTCCAGTAGAACTCTCTGGAATGATGGAGATGTTCTACAGTTTAGATGTCCACATGTGACTATTGAGCACTTGAAATGGGTCTAGTGTGACAGAGGAACTGGTTTTTAATTTTATTTAAGTTCAATTAGCTTGAATTAAAATTTACATGGCCACATGTGATTATGGCTACAGTATTGGCCAATGCATCACAGCAGAAATGAGCAAGGTCTGATGAGCAGGGAACAGCGAGGGGAAAGGGCTAGGAGTAGCGGGGAGCCAAAGGAGGAGGCAGAGTCCAACGGAGTGAGTCTGGGGTCACTAAGCACAAGGTGAGCAGCAAGCAGCCTGGCACACCGTCTCTGGCCACTTGGAGGCACAGAAGTACTGGAGCTGGGTGGAGTTTATGGATCGCTGACAAGGGGAGAGCTGGGAAGGGGAAGGGCTCAGGGCAAGGCCACCTAGCAAGAAGCTTGAGGTCTTGTCCTTCTCACTGGTGGCAAATGCAGAGTTGGGAAACCTGGATCATGCAATGGGCTCCTGGCCCTGGGTGGGGATTCTTGGACAGGACAGGGTGTGATGATCTACAGCTGCCTTGGCCTTTACCAGAAGAAAATAAGCTTGTGGTTTCACATTCCTCCACCTCTGCCCAACAGAAGACAGAGGGGTCCTGTGAGTCAGAGCATCTGGCCAATATCCAGATCTTTCCCTATGGCTGGACAGAGCTTCCACCTCCTCAGGAATTAGTCCACGAAACAAAGGCATATTTGCCCCAATTTACCCATCACCCACGCTGGGTAGTTTTTCTTTTGACAAATGATTCCTAAACTTGGCTCTGGACCTTCTGGCAGCTGCCCTCATCCATCGGGACCCTTCTGAGGGCAGAGCCCAGTGCCAGGTCCTGAGAGGGGGCCAAAGAGGAAAGGGGTCTTGTGCCCTAGGGAGTCTGTGGGCTGAAGGGAATGCACAGTCTTGCCTTTGGGAGTCCCTGTCTAAGGGACAGACAAGATTGTCACACTTGGGAAGCCCTCGGCCTGGGGAGGTGTAGCCCCACTACTGTGAGCCAGGACAGAAAGGATAACTCAGGAGGTCCCAGCCTGAGAGGGACCCAGGCCTCCCTGACTCTGGCCTGAGGAGACCTGTGGTCCTACCCTGAGGACTAACAAGCCTGAGGATAACACAGCCTGAGACTGAAGGTGGGGGTTGGTGAGCTGTCTCCCAACCTGGTGTTGGTGGGGGTGCATCTCAGAGAATGCCAACTAGGGGTGCCATTGGGCCAACTTCCTGGAGAGGCTGACTCTGAGTAAAAATATGACAGGGGCCTGGGGCAGTGCGAGATTTTACTGGCAAGGAGAAGGGGCAACAATTCCCCAGCTTTCCTGTGTGCGTACGTATCTGTTGGGGAACAGCTGGGCTAGGGTCATCGCAGAGCAAGGAGACCCGACCCTGATCTCACTTGCTAAAACACCCTGGGAGTGCAGGACTGCTGTCTCTGAATGTACATCTGACTCCAAAGCATTGCTGTCCAGCACAGTTGGGGTTACTTTCCCAATTTTGGCACAAGAAAACTGAGGGTCAGGTACAACTTGTCGGAAGTAAAAGTTGAGCCATCTGTGCTTCCACAGGCATGCCGCTGCACCACCCTTGCTTAGCTGCTTTGCAGAGTTAGAAGTCCACTGGGGTCCGTTGGAGGGGTGGGCTGTCTGCTCAGGCAGCTTGTGTGTGTGTGCTATGTGTCAGGCACTGCACGCACACTTACTGCTGCTGCAGCCCTCCTAGCTCTCCAGGTAGACCTCAGTGACCCCATTTTATGGCAGAGTGAGGAACAGGAAGGTTAACATGCCCAAGAACAAAAACTAACAAACGAGCAAGTTGGAATGTCTTACCTCGGATTACTTCCCTCTTCGAGGAGGATTCACATGGGCGTGTGACCTACATGTCCACTTATCCGGTATGGCATAGTGAGATTCTTGCAGTGGTTGGACTGAAGACCCTTTACCTATCCCCCTTACTAGCAGTATGATTTGAGATTCTGTAATAAAATATTTCACTTAAAACTTAAAGTCCAAAAAAAAACCTTAAAGTCACACCATTAGAGCCTCATTTGTTTGGGGTTGGTCCTGTAAAAACGCAAGCAAAGGGCCCGTGCATATCATCTTGTGTAAGACTCTCATTTTAGAGGATTCTGACTCCCTCATGGCCTGAGTCACCCCAGTTTTACTATCTCCTGGGTACCATGTTTACTTCTGAAGAATTAACCCAACAGGTCACATTAATAACAACAAAAACAACAACTCACATGTACTGACCACTTGGGCTCTGGCTGATTTCACATAAGAGGAATGTCTAGCACTGGCCGAGGTAAATGTCCCCTTGGGGCAGTGGGGAACAGGCTCTGAGTGTGCTGGATCTGACCTGGAGGAGCGCAGGACTGGGCAGGTCTCATGCCCCAATCTAAGGACTAACACTGACATCTACTTCTCTCCCAGTTTGGCTTCTTGGAGATCCCGACGCCCGTAGGAAAGGTGAAGGAGCCAGGAGAGCCCTGAGAGGCCTGATGTCCTTGGGTGGCCCTTTCCCCACTTGCTAGAATGTGCAAGTCCTGCTTGACCAAGAGGCCACTGTAGTAACGCCTGGACTGTGAAACTGGATTGCACAGAAGCCCACTTCTCCTTCCTTCTCCCAAGGCCACGTGCAGCCTTCATCCAGGCTGCCACCTTCCAAGGAGCCCTGTCTAAGCCCCAAGTGACCCTGTACAGGCCAGCTGAGGCCAAGAGGTACCCCAGGCCTCGTGGTCACATGGCCAGTCCACAGAGGAGCTGGGACCAGAATTTGCCTCATGGCCTCTGGACCCCTCTGTCCTGTCAGCCCATTGTCTCTCCCAGCTGTGCTCTCCCTCTCCCAACATCGGCTACCCCAGCTTGGTGTCTCAACTGGAGCATTGGACAGGGAGTCGCTTGAGGTCAAAGCAGAGGAGACTTCCTGGAGGCTCTGGGAGCAAAGAGGAGGAGGTTGTCTGTCTGGTTGGAGGTCAGGGAAAGCTCCACAGGGGAAAGGGCATGCTCAACGGAGGGATCAGGTGCAGAGTTGGGAGAAAGAGCAGGAGGCTCAGATGAGCCTAAGTGACTGGGCCATAGGTGGGGGCCTGGCACCTGGGGTGTGCAGGGCTGTGTGAAGGCAACGGGCAGCAACAAGGCTGCGGGCCCTGATGCCAGGCCAGGGGTGTGTGGGCTCCTGAAGGCAGAGGGGTGAAATGGCCAAACCGGTAGTTTGAAGGAGTCCTGGACAATGGTGTGGACGTTGGACCATGGCTGGGGGAGCCTGGAACCTAGAGAAGGTAGAGTCTGGAGGCTGGGGCAGCACTCCATGGGAGAGGAGATGGTCACAAGAACCAGGAAAAGGGTGGAGGAGGAGGTCAAGGGGAGACTCCCCAGGAGGAGGAAGGAACAGGTGGGGTGCTCCCCAGGCTTTCAGCTCAGGCTCAGCAGTTGCACTCAACAGAGGAGCAGGCGAGGGCACTGGTACGGACAACTAGGGGTATTCATGAGAGTCTTGAACTCAGAGATACAGACCAGGTGGTGCCTGTACATTATGTATGGTGTCCTGGGAGGGGATGTCTCCAGGGAGATCTGAAGATTAGGAAGAGAAGCAACCCAGGAGGCACCCCTATAAACCCTTGACATTAAGAGGTCAGCCCTTGGGGGGAGACCAAGAAGGAGCCACCAGGGAGGCAGAAGGGAATGAAGGATAGTGGCATCAGGGGAGACTGGGGCAGGAAGGGAAGGGTCACCAGTACCTGTGTCAATAAAGATAGGCCTAAGGTGGCCACTGGACCCAGGGAGGGCTGGCCAGCCTGCAGTGGCCTTGAGCGTGAAGGACAGTAAAAAAGTGTAGATGGCCTTTCCTCGGACTTTGCTGGGGAGAAGCCAGGACAGAAGGCCACATCTGGAGGGGATGGGGCCATCTCTAAATGGAGAAACAGTGGAGAAGGACCCAGAAGAGGAGGATAGATGGAGCAGAGCCCCTGAACTGGCTGAAGGCTGGGTCCAGAGAATGGGTTGGTATGAAGGGGCAACATCTCCCTTGGCTGGGTGAGTCTCTAGGTAGGAGGTGGCTACTGTTATTCATTCATCACATGTTAATTGAGTGCCAACAGAGTGACAGGCAGTGCCTGGAGCTGGGGATTTAGCAGTGAACACTAAGTCCATTACCCTGATTCTTGAGCAGCAGAAGGATGTAAGACAGGCACCTGGCTCTCATCCTCTCTTGGGGTACTGAACCCTCTTGAGCAACTCTGGCTATGACAATCCCCTGGGGGGCCTGGGAGGATGTCAGGGAGATGGAGAAACCATTTCCTCACCTTGCACACAGGCAGACCTCACTCACTCGCTGCCCATCAAGTCCTGTGAAGCAACAGCAGGGCTGAGGCAAGCCCCGGCTTACACCCTGGCAGGCAGCCAGCCATGGGCTGGGTCAGGAAGTCCCCCAGCGGGGCCTTTGCATCAGACTCAGGCTGGGCATAAAGGAAGCTCCTGGGAGCTGGGGGAGACAGACTTGGGGACCATGGAGACCCACAAGTATCACTCTTCCCTGGCTCGATGGTCACTGGTGCTGCTGCTGCTGGGCCTGGTGATGCCTCTGGCCACCACCCAGTACCTGAGCTACCAGGAGGCCGTGCTTCGTGCAGTGGATGGTCTCAACCAGCGGTCCTCAGATGCCAACCTCTACCGCCTCCTGAACCTGGACCCGGACCCACAGTCTGGGGGGGTGAGCTGGGGGGGACTGCTCTGGCCAGGCTCAGCCACATTGTGACTCCCTTTGCTCCTATTGCAAAGGAAGGCACCTGCCCCTTTAAGTGTGGTCCCACCTTTCCCAAGGAGCTTTCCCAGAGCTATGTCCCCTCCCAGCATAAGAGCTTCCAGCCTTAGAATCCCCTGCTGCGGCAGAGGTGCCCCCACCAGCAGCCCAGACAGGCTATACAGTTCCAAGGACCAAGGTGGAGTCATTGGCTCTGGGGACTGACTTCCCCTGCTTTAAGTCTCTTCTGTACCCTGCTGCCCCACAACAGGGAAGGGCTCTGCCCAGACCTGAGGTTCCAGTGGACATGTCTTGTCCTCCAGGAAGCCCCCTGATTTCCCTCACTCCCACCTAAGTGGGAGGTGCTCCTCACTAGAGCTCGTCTGAAGTCCACCCCTACTCACTGCATGTTTGGGGAGGGCAGGAATGGGCTCCATCCTCCTCCCCTCTGTACCCCAGCACCAAGCCCAGTGCCCAGCACACAGTAAGTGCTATTCTTGGTGGAGGGTCAGACAGACAAATCAGAGAAGGCAAGAATGGGCCTGAGCCTGGTCTCCCCACTTTCTCCCCTGATTAGGATAGGGATCCAGACACCCCGAAGCCTGTGAGCTTCACAGTGAAGGAGACAGTGTGCCCCAGAACAATACAGCGGCCACCGGAGCAGTGTGACTTCAAGGAGAATGGGGTGAGGCTGGGGTCTGGAGATGCTAGGGGGTGCCTCCAAGGGGTCCCTGGGGAACATTCCAGCCAATGGGGTGGGGCTGGGAGGTTGTGGCAAATGGGTTCTAGTTTGACCTCAAGCTTCCCCTTCCCAGCTGGTGAAGAGGTGTGTGGGGACAGTCACCCTGGACCAGGTCAGGGGCTCCTTCGATATCAGGTGTAATGAGGTGAGTGGGCTGTTCTGGGCTGCAGGGCTGATGGGAGCGTGGAGTGTGTACCATCCTAAGGACCAACTACCACCCCATCCAGGGCAGAGATGGGGTTCTTCCTTCAACCTGAACTCCATCTCCAGGCCTGGCTCTGGGATCCCTTAGGGTAGTAGTTCTCAAAGTGTGGTCCTTACCTGGGAACTTGTTGAGATGCAAATTCTCAGGCCCTGCTAAAACCTACTGGTTACTGCTACTGGTTTTAGCAGTAATTTTTGGGTGGGGCCCCAAAATTTGTATCTTGACAAGTTCTCCAAGAGATTCTGATCCCTATCAAAGTTCGAGAGTCACTGACTTACAGTAATGAGCTCTCAGCCCTGTATTCCCAACTCAGCTTTGCTGGGGTGGGCTGTGTGACCCTGGAGAACCCCTTGCCATCTTTGAGCCTCAATTTTCTCATCTTTTTTTGGGGGGGTGTAGGGATTCAACCACATGCTTCAAAGGTCAGAGCCAGAGGGTGAAACCGGGCCTCAAGGCTCCTGGGGTGGGCCAGGAAGGGGAGTCCAGGTGGGGAGGGGTCTTGGATTGACTCTGGGCACAGCTCCCACAAAGAATATGTTTCTTCTTGATACACAGCTGCAGGAGACCAAGAGAGCTACCGGGCTGGGTGGAATTATCCAGAGCAAGCTTAAGCAAATTGGCCAGAGAATCAAGGACTTTTTTCAGAACCTTATACCCAGGACACAGTCTTAGTGTCTGCCCTACCCTGACTCAGGCTTCTGGACTCTGAAAAATAAACTCACTGGAAGTGAAAGCAACTTCCTCAGCCTTCAATCTCACTTGTCTTGCCTCTTCTCTCTACTGCGACCAAGCCCTTAACTCTGGGAGGCCCCGTGTGAGTGTGAGTGTGTGTGTGTGACACAGGGGTGCGTGGGGACAGCTGTTCCAGCCAGGAGGACATGTAGTGAGGCAGCAGGGCCAAGAGTCCAGGACAGCATCTCCATTCTCAGGGTCCCTCCCCAGGCCCTTTGCACACCTACCACCCCCCTCGGTCGAACCCCCAGCAGGGACTGACTCAAGCTCTACTCTGTGTTCAGTGGCGGTGGGGACGATGTGGAGCTGTTTTTGCTTGTGGAGAGGTGACATCTGAGGGAAGGGCCAGGCATATTGTTAACATTCACCGAGGCACAGTCTGGTCTCACAGGTGGCTGGCTGACTAGATACTGTTGGCCTGCCAGGACAATTCCCATGAAGTTCCAATTCTTCTTGAAAATCTTAAATCTGGAAATCCCACCACTCCTGGATTTTCCTCTGGCATTGGGCACACATCACTGCTTCCTCAGCTGGGTAGCGGGTTTAACCTGTGGGCTTGTGTTTAGGGATCATTAAAAACGAGAATCTTGAAGATGCTGACAAACAAACAAACAAATAAATAAAATGAGAATCTGTGGGCACAGTGGCATGTGTCTATAGTCCCAGATACTTCTCAAGGGTTGGAGGCATGAGGATGGCTTGAGCCCAGGAGCTCAAGGCTGCAGTGAGCTATGATTGTGCCTGTGAATAGCCACTGCACTTCAGCCTGGGCAACAGAGCAAGACCCTGTCTCTAGAACAAAAACAAGAACCCTGCTCAGTGGGGTGAGGAGCTCTGGCTAAGAGAGACTTGCAGAGTGGACCTGTAGGTCACAGCTCTGTTGCACTGGTATTTCAGACACTGCCCATGTCCTGCCCACTCGATATTCTGTAGGTGACTAGAAGCATCTGCAGCTCTTTGCCACGGGGTCAGCCAGCTGGAAGTACTGGGAGTTTGCACTCCAGTGAGCAGCCTCAACCAAGTTTGGGTGGGAGTTGGTGGAAAACTACCTTCTCTTCCTTTCTCCTCAGGCAGGCCCCCTGCCAGGCAGTTTCGCATCTGCCAGAGGTCCCCAGCTGGTTGTGCCCCTGCTGCTCACAGGGAATCTCTTCATGAACACACCCTCTTCTGACTTGTTTGTGCCCTGTCTCACTTCTCTAGGCTCCTGCTGGCACTTTCCATAGTTGCCTCCCAAATAAACTACTCCTGCTGGAATCCCTAACTTAGGTCTGCTTCCAGGCCAAGCTAAATGGAGACATAGACACCCCTCTCTGGGAGGAACAGGGGCAGAATCTCACAGAACATTTCCTTTGTTATCTGTCATGCTTCCCTCTTCTTGGTGAGCAGATGTGGCTGATTTCAGGCAGGTTAGAGGAACCTAAGATGCTTCTCATTCTGTATTGTCACATTAGTGCTATTGAGGAAAGCCAGGAGGAGATGTGGTACCAATTGTTAAATTTTCAGGAATTTTTTTTAAGCTGGATGTTAAACTCGTGATAGTTTGAAATTGGCCATGCTGGAAGGGATTATTTACACCATGGAAATCTGCAAATGCCACAAGGCAACCCTTCCTTCCCTCCAAGCTGGCACACCACTGCCCAGACAGAGAGGGACCACTCACAAGGATAATATGGGTCTGTGCTGATTGCATCTGTTTCCAGTTTCCTCCCATGATTACCCATCCTGCTACCATGGCAACGCTCCTATTCCCCCAGCCCAGCCTCGCCCTTTGATATGTCACATGGGCATTGGCCAGATATCCCTTGCCATATACCAGGCCGTCAACACACATACCTGACCACTGATACCAGAAAGGGATGGCTGCTTACATCTTTTCCATCTCAAGCCTTGATCACAAAGCTGAGTCTCTGGCAGGGAGGTCTGCAGGCCTTGTCAGTGTCCTTTAAAATGATTGACTAGCAAGAGTGCCTGCTGTTTGACTATTAGACTGGGGAGATATCATATATTAGACCCTTCCATGAATGGCACTCAAGCATCAGGCACGGCACTCTTGGCTTCTCAGTTCTTCTCACCACCCAGAGTAAAGCTCTGCATGGTGAGTTCTATGGGCAAGTGATGCCCACCGTGTTATGGGAATGCACAGGAGGGGACCTCAGCCCAACATGGGAAAAGGAAGGTGCTCCAGGGAGAGAAAACAGCCTGAGCAAAGGCACAGTGACAGGCATGGCATGGTGGGTGTGAGGAGTGACAATGTTTAGTCAGTGTCATGCAAGGAGCGTGGAAGGGGGCAAGGTGGGGTGGGAGTGCAGGGAAGGACAGGCCCAGGTGCTGAAGAACAAGAGGGAGCAAGCAGTGGTTTTACAGGGGGAGATTGGATCCTGTGTCCATCTGAGCCAGACCACCTGGCTTCAAAGTGTGCATGTGTAAAATGGGGAGGGAGACCAGCAAGGACAGGTCCCCCCAGGGCAGTGGCCAAAAGGAGAGGGGGGAAGACAGAACAGCGGGAGGGTGACAGTGCGGGGCTGACTGGGACCTGGGACGAAGTGCTTGCAGAGAGGAAGAGGCAGGTTGATTTCCTGATGGGCGGATGTTGGCGCTTCCTGAGTGAATGGTTAGGGGCCGGGCAGTTTGGCTGGTGTGGGTAAGAGATAAGGGTGGGGGAAGATGACAAGTTCAGTTTGAACGTATCAGCCTTGAAGTGCCAGTGGGATGTGGTCCCTGGCAGGGCACGGGGAGAAGGGCTAGATGGTAGATGCTGTTAGTGTCCCTCCCGGTCCCCTCTGGGCTGCTGCACCCATCTCACAGCTGCTTCTCACAGCTGCCCCTTCACAGCCTCCCCAGGAGGCACCTGGGAGGCCATGCTCTTTCTGCCCACAGCCTGTGGACAGTGACCCAGGTGGGATAAAAGCCCAGCCCGCCGCCTAAAGTCAGGACCAAAGAAATGGTGCAATTCACATGGGCATATGTGGTGGGGTGCATGGGATTGTGTGTGAGAATGGGTTGTGTGTATGTGGGATTATATATGCAGGCTGTGGGTGTGGATTGTGGGTATAATGGGCATGTGTCAGGGTGTGTCTGGGTATGTGTGTGTTTGGAAGTGTGTGTGGGGTGCATTTCTAAAGTGTGGTCGTGGGTGTGTGTTGGGGTATGGCTGTGTGTGTATGGGATGTGCGTACGGCACGTGTATGTGTGTATAAGTGAGGGTGTGTGGCCAGGGTGTGCGTGTGGGGTGTGTGGCTGGGCACGTGAGTATGTAGGTAGGGTTGTGAGTGTGGAATGTCCTGAGTGGTTTGCAGGTTTCTATGTGTGTGTCAGTGTGGGTAGTTTGTTGTCATCCTGGTTGTGTGGGTGTTTATGGCAGTGTGTTTGTGTGTAATTTATATAAATAACATTTTTTACATATTCTCTTTTTGTTTTTGTTTTTTTTTTTTTGAGACAGAGTCTCTGCTGCCCAGGCTAGAGTGTCGTGGCGTCAGCCTAGCTCACAACAACCTCAAACTCCTGGGCTCAAGAGATCCTACTGCCTCAGCCTCCTGAGTAGCTAGGACTACAGGCATGCGCCACCACGCTTGGCTAATTTTTTCTATATATTTTTAGTTGGCCAATTAATTTCTTTCTATTTTTGGTAGACGAGGTCTTGCTCTTGCTCAGGCTGATTTTGAACTCCCAACCTTGACCTCGGCCTCCCAGAGTACTCGGATTACAGGCATGAGCCACCACGCCTAGCCAAGAATTTTTTTTTTTTTAGGTGTTTGTTGTCTGAAGAATTTTTTTTTTTTAAACTGATAGAATTGCAAAGAGAAGGGGCAGGAATTTAATTGAATAAAAGACTAGAGGAAACTTACAAAAAACAGGAATGTAATGTTTATCCAGTTACTGAATGTTGTACCTTTTCTTTTAAAAAATATTTTATTTGGCAATAATTTTAAAGTTCCAGAAAAGCAACAAGAATAGTACAAAAAGTGCCCATATTCTCTATTTTTCTCTTTTCCAAATTTGCCCATATTCTTTTTACCCAGAATCACCTACGTTAACATTTGCCCCATTTGCTTTTTCCTTTCTCTCTCTGTTTTATTTTAATTAATTAATTATATTGTTATTTTTAAATTTTATTTCAGAATATTATAGGGGTACCAATATTTTGGTTACATGGCTTGCTTTTGTACTCTCTGTTTTGAAGTGTACCTGGGATTTTGGGTTTTATTTAGGTATGGGGAGGCCAAGAGATTATGAAAAGATTGTCTTTGAAAAGATTGTTTATTAGTCACAGTGTCCAGGAGGAGGGGGTCACACCACACCACACAGGGCCACAGAGAGGTCAGCCACAGGAAGAGAGAGTGAGGGGAACTTTAGGAAAGCCTTTAGTATGGTTTTCATGGGAAGGAATGCGGGAGGCAGGGTGAGGTTAGGTTTAGGGTTGGCCAGTTTGAATTAACTTCAGTAGGCTCCCGAGTGTTGTTGTCTGATGTCTGGCTCTGGGCGGATTATGGTAGGGGGTTAGTGTCTTACAAGTGTAAGAGCTCAGTGCAGCACGTGGGTCTGGGGGCATGGGCTTACTGGGTACTTTGCATATGAAAGGTATGCTTCAGGGAGAATGCTCACTATCTCCAGGAATCTGCTACTCAAGGCAGAGGCAGTCCCTCCCTAGTCAGCAAGGCCCCAGACGTCAAAATTTCAGATTCAGAATTCAGAAACTATAAAATGTGGTTAATACACGATCATTTACATTTAATGTAATTATCCACATATTTGGATTGTTATCTCATATCTTCTAGTTACTTCCTATTCATTCAATTTGTACCTTGTTTATTTTTCCCCTCTCTCTTTTCTGCCTTCTTTTGGAATTTTTTTTTTTTTTTGAGACAGAGTCTCACTCTGTCCTCCAGGCTAGAGTGCCCGTGGCATCAGCCTAGCTCACAGCAACCTCCAACTCCTGGGCTCAAGTGATCCTCCTGCCTCAGCCTCCCCAGTAGCTGGGACTACAGGCATGTGCTACCATGCCCAGCTAATTTTTTCTATATATATTTTTAGTTGTCCAGCTAATTTCTTTTTTTTTAGTAGATACGGGGTCTCGCTCTTGCTCAAGCTGGTCTCGAACTCCTGAGCTGATGATCATCCTTTCCCAACTGAGACATATTTTTAAAATACTATCTATTCTATTTTCTGATTATAAAATTAAGACACATTACGCCAGGCATGATGGCATGCACCTGGAATCCCAGCTGCTTGGGAGGCTAAGGTGGGTGCATCTCTTGGGCCCAAGGAGTTTGGGGCCAACCTGGCCAACATAGCAAGAGCCCGTCTCTAAAAAAATGTATATAATGAAATAAACAAAATTAAGACACATTAAAAAGTCTTGACAACTTGAGATTTGGTAAAGTTTTGGAACTGGAAGTATAAAATGGGGTAGAGCTATCCTGGAGAACCATTTGGAAGGATCAAATAAATATGAGTATGTGCATACCTATGAATAAGCCATTCTGCCCCTTGCTCTACAGCTGTTCTCCAGGTGTTGCTGGGGAATCCCTGGGGGCAGCCTGAGACACTTTCAGTGGGTCTGTGAGGTCAGACTTGTTTTTATAATGATTGTTAGGGTGGAAAAGCCTAGTAGGTAGGTGCTCACCAGGTGAAGAAAGATTTCTCACGCAGAGATTAAGATATAAAAGTAGGCTGGGCGCAGTGGCTCACACCTGTAATCCTAGCAATCCTAGCACTCTGGGAGGCCGAGGCGGGTGGATCGCTCAAGGTCAGAAGTTCAAAACCAGCCTGAGCAAGAGCGAGACCCCGTCTCTACTAAAAATAGAAAGAAATTAATTGGCCAACTAAAAATATATAGAAAAAATTAGCTGGGCATGGTGGTGCATGCCTGTAGTCCCAGCCACTTGGGAGGCTGAGGCAGGAGGATTGCTTGAGCCCAGGAGTTTGAGGTTGCTGTGAGCTAGGCTGACG